>BQNB010051796.1:0-40803 GCA_026074375.1 Tanacetum coccineum | reverse complement strand
TCTCAACATGATCTCCAACCTCATCCCCATCACTAATACCTAACTCCATATCAACTCTAGTCCTTGTAAGACCAACCTCGGCATCCCTCTCTATGCTAGCCTCCGATGAATATGAATCTCTAAACCTCTTACGTAGTGGTGAGAGATCAGCACGAGTAGGAGCTAAGGATCTTGTAACTGGCATGGATAATGGTACTAAATCAACCGGGGATCTACATCTCTTGCGAGATGGTCCAGCAGAATGTGAAGATAAATGCATGGGCTCTCTGATGAATCTCCTAATGATGACTCTGATGTAGTCGGTGGATACCAAGTAGATAATGGAGCAGCACACCAACGACGAAAATGCGCACATACATCGTGGTGCTCTCCTCAGCAGCGTAACAACATTTCTGGGTGAATACATCCTCTAGTCGAAGATCCCGAATGAGCCTGATCTGACGCATCCAAACCCAAAGAATGAACTGGCGAAGAATTCGAAGACGAACTGGAAGAAGATGAGTGATGATCTGGAGAATGAGGTGATGCATGCCTCGATGCTAATCTGCGAGCTGGTAAAGGTCCAACCTCTTCCTTGCAGGTCAACAACTTACGTGGCCGTTAAGATGGGTGCGGGTAAGGTCGACCAAATAGGATAGCCTCCCCGGGTGGATAAGATTCGCTCGACCGTCGCAACGAATCCCAGGAGGGGCAGTTAATAGGAGCAATAGGAAATCATGTGATGATGATGGATAATGCTGATTACCCTGCTCTCACGAGCATTGGTAGTAAACATAAGGGTCCTGTAGAGTGTGGTCATCAGAAGAAATCAGAGGAGCACAGGAAGAAGACTCGGGGGTATGAATGGTGAAATAGCTGGTAGCTGGAAAATGTGCTCTGGTGAAGTCATCTCAATCTGGTGTATTCAGGAATCGGAACCCGTTTATAGGGAACATATCCACACAATCTAGTTGGGTGATGAAAATAGCGACATGAAGTCGTCTAAAACCATAGGAGCGGCAGAGGAAATAACAGGAGCAATAGTAGAAGTCTCTGGAGCAACCACTGAAGTAGAAGGAATAACAGTAGGGATATCACCAAAAAGAATCAAACCGTTAGAGGGCCGTTTCGGGTGGATCCCTATACTCTCATCTGAAGAATCAGAAGAAATAATGATAGCTGAGCTGCATAATATGCACAAGCAAAAGTTATATAAATCTCCCTTTATATGAAACCATGCAAAGGCTTTAAAGGAAATGGCTAAAATGAATGGCAAGGTAAATATGGCAATTTCGTAATACTCTACGTTATATAATAGTAATCTCATATATATGGTATGCATGCGCAAGGATAGACAACACTAAGCACAAATAGAGGCACATGGAATCACATATGGTTATAGACAGACCTAGTTTTAACTACCTGTTCTCTATAACCTTGGCTCTGATACCAACTTGTCACACAACCAAACGGGGCGCACGGATCGGAATACGGTCCTGGAGGACGTGACGTAATAACAATCGATCCACAAAGCAATTAAAGTATGACCACTATTCATGGACGTTTTTGTAAAGTTTACTCGTCTGCTAAAAATAAAATCACAATTTCAAGTTTTACAGGCCCTTAATAATTAAGATAAAAGTAGCGGAAGCTAACAAAGTTTTGATTAATGACACGAGTAAATAAAGATAAAATCTTGAAATTGGCGAAGTCACATAGCACATTAGATCCAAACATAGCATCAGAATCAATCAAGCTTAAGCACCTTGAGAAAACCATGTGTTAAAACGTCAACATAACTGTTGGTGAATTTCTAGAGTTTAAGTTAATAAGAGTGGACCACAGATTTCAAAACGTTTGCGTACTACTAGAACAGATACAGTATTCACATTAAAAAGTATTACTGTTGCTCTACGCTCATGACTTGAAGCTAATAATTCAACAGGGCATGTTACCATCCCTTGTCACATAGTATTCTGCCTTAACCGGTTTGATTTTTCCCAACCAAAGACCACCATGTGATGCACAATCGACATGACATATATCCGTTTTGTTCTTCGTTAAGTGGAACCAAAGCGGATAGGGATAATTAGTCCCAATAGATCTATTTACTCATCGCTGCTCCCTCAACGGTTCTCGGTCGGAGAAACTAACCAAGTTCATGATATTTTGGCAGTTAGTAGTGGGTTTGTAAGCAACTTAGGCAACACATAAACATGTAAAACTCGCGTAAAGAACTTGTGTCCAGTTTAAAAGCAAACAATGTTTCTCACCTCATGGTATAAAGCATTTGTAAATCAGTAGAAATGTGGGGCTATGAACTCACCTTAGCAAGGATAGGCGATAACCACAAAACTGACTTGAAGATTTTATAAAAGGAGGTCTAGCTGCGACCTAGAGTAAATATGGGTATGACTTAGCATTCGTCAAAGAAATAAGTAAGGCATCCATGTTCATCATTTAAAGTATCCAAGTGTGTTTGCGTTTTAGTAATAAAAGACTTTGAAACTTTACCATGTCTTAGTTAAATCCCGACACTTGTAGAGAGTTACTATTTTTAGAAACTTTCCCTTTTAGGAAACTTTTTAGTTTCAAAACGTTAATAGCGTCCCCTATTTTCTTAAGTTTCCACATTTTACAAATCTCTTAAACAATTCTAAACCGTCTAATCCTTATATTTAAATCGCCTAAATGTCCAACTCGTACCACTTTTAATAATCCTACTTTTTATTAAGGTCGTCATCTCAAATAACATTTCATGACATTTTTAGTTGTTCTAACTAATTACTTAACATTCCTATATGTTTCGCTTGCATTTAAAACATCCAAAATCGTCCGAAAGTGCCCGAAACCCCCTTTTACTATTCCAACCAGCAAGCATTAATTAGAGTGTTTCTTAAAAATCTATCTTTTCGATTTGTGGTAAAAATGTCTCTCGTTTTTGACTTTTAGGCTAAGCGGTTGCCAACATTATAGTAAAATCTCATTCCGGACAACTTTCGTGTTTTATACTTAAGCCGATTCGGACCCGAAGGGCTCCGAATCGCCCGTTTTAGCTGCTGATCTGGTCATTAAATATTCCCATTTTCGCCGAAAATGTTTCGAGTTTCATTTGGCCATAACTTGGCCGTTTTATGTCCGATTTTAAAGTGTGGTATATGAAAAATTATCTCTATTCGAAATAAGCTCTTCAAAAATTTAACTTTTAGTCTAATGAAAAACCACACTTTTTAAGTCATTCAAAACCCCAAAAACAAAAGTTGGTTGACAGCCCAAGGTTGATCTTACCAAAATACGCCCAAAAATCAACCCTAACTCGCTTATTAGTCATTTATCTAGCCCTTAATATTTATTTATCAACAACCAACCAACAAATACTAAACCCTTATTCCACTCCTAATCGCTATTGTTGCAACTCTCATCATACTCTCAAATCTCTCAAGAACATAATTTAAGACTCTAACCTATAATGTGGGTAACAATGTTTAATTCCATTTTATAAAAGATGGACCAAAATTTAATTATTTCTTTTGTAAAATTAATACCAAACCACATGGTATTTATGAACAAACTAGATCTAAATTAAATATGGATGAAAACCAAACAAAGATTCAAGGAACACTTACAAATCAAGAAGAGCAAGTAGTGAAAATACAAGATCTATACCCAAAAACTATAGATCTATAAAAACCCCAAATAATCTTGAAAACCTAAATTTTATAATTCTTGAAATCTTTAAAAAATAACCAACCAACACTTGGATCTACCTTAGATAACCTCAGAAGTGAACTTAGAATACTTGGATCTTGCTAGAAATCAAAAGTTATGGATGTGTTTGTGTGTTGTAGGTGTGCCGTGAGCTAGGCAAGGGAAAAGGGAAGAAAATTTTGTTTGTTGCTTGAAGAAATGAAGTGGAGGAAAACTACGTGTGGTATAACATGGCTATTTATAGGACCTTGGCTAGGGTTTTGGTTTTGTGTTTGGACTAGTGAGTGGACCCACAATGTGACCAACACACACATGGGGTTGTACTTTGTCCTTTGTGGTGTGGTCTTTGTCTTTGGTTCGCCGAAATAGGGGCTTCCAAGGACCAAGATGGTTCAATTTTTCTAGCCAAGGTTCAAGTGATATGATCATGGTTCAAAATTTGCTAGTCAAAGTTGTAAGAGTGTGTAAGTAAACACATAGTCTTAACAATATGAGAAATGGTGCATGAGAATGACATTCTCATGTGTCACTATCTTGTGTAAGCATGAGCACATGCATGGGATTTCAAGAAAGATGCTTGTTGATTTAATTTTGAGCATGCACATGTATAATTTTCATGGGTTTTGGGTATAGGAGGAGGGGTGAACGAAATTTTTAGGCTTAGGGTATAATATTAACGATAACTTGAGTTTACGCTACACCTTTATCTACCAAATCTCCAACCATTGTTGACTACAAGATCTACAAAGAAGGAAAGAAAAGCTATTTTCAAATTATCAGAGCAAATGATAATTCTAAGATGTATTTAACTTTTGGAAAGATGCTTAAAAACTTTGACAAAGAAGACTTGGAAGTTCTTTGGAGTATAGTCAAAGCAAGATTTAAGAAGACAGAGCCAGTGAATTACATGGATAATTTCTTACTTCTTAATTTAAAGACCATGTTTGAACATCATGTTGAAGATAATGTATGGAAGAATCAACAAGGATTAGTTAAAGTGCTGAACTAGAAGCTTTATGATTCTTGTGGAGTTCATTGTGTAACAATGCAATCCATGTTATTTTATCTATTGGTTGAGAAGATGTATCCACTTACAAATCACACACTACATCAGATGTTCAATGATGTGAAGCTTCAAGTTGATTATGAGTGTGAAATGGCATTTGAGCTTCTTAGATTGGTCAAGAAACAGCTTAAGGAAGGCTATGTACCTGAATGAAGTGTTTGGAAGCATCCTCCTAGTGATTAATGAAGCTTTCAATGAAGAAACTTGAGATTTTGAAGAAGAATATCAAGTTTAGGGGAGGATTGTTGGGATTAAAAGCCTTCTTGAAGTTACTGCTGCTAAGGTTTGTGTTACTGCTGCTAAGCTAAAGTTAGTGATGTTCATTAACTTTAATGAAAAATATGCTAAGTAGTTAGTGCTGCTAGTATAAAGTTAGTACTGCTAGTTCACAGTTACTACTGTTAGTATATATTAGTACTGCTAGTGTAAAGTTAGTACTGCTGGTGAAGATTGAAGAAAATATTCAAAGTAGTTACTACTACTTGTACTCAGTTAATGCTGCTGGTGTTAAAGGTTAATGCTCTTAGTATAAAAGTTACAACTGCTCAAAGATTAAGACTGCTGAAAGAGTTTCTACTGTCAGAAGAGAATGGATAAAGACAGAAGAAAGGATAAAGATTGATTGGAGATCAAGATTACTTACGTGATAAGTATTAGTTATTTATAGAATAGATCATAGAGAATATTCTAAGTTTTAGGAATATATTATAAATCGACTAGGACTCCTTGGTGTATAAAAGGAGGTCCTAGGGCATAGAGTTTGATATATAAAAAAATCTAGAAATCTTTTGTTTTGATATCGTTATAGCTTCAAGGTTTTATAACCCTAATACTAGGAGAGTATTCATATTATTTGTAATAATAATAATGGAGCTTTTATTGTTGAATTATATTGTCTTGTGTTACTGTTTCATTAAGAATTCTTCTAATATTAAATATTAGATTCCGCATAATCTTTAATACATTCACATAAAGTTTCTACTATAGTTGTGTTAGATTTATCTAATATAACTAAACCTTAAACAAGCTTAAGGAATTCGATCTATTGAAGTGGGATCCAACAAGAGGTATCCTACATCCTAGGATAACAAGTGGTATCAGAGCTTGTTGCTTTAAGAAACTTTGCTATATGATAAGGATCAGAATCTGCAATATGGTGGGCTGCCATCCAGGTTCCAATGCTCAAAACTTGGTGAGTTTGTGTATGCGAGGATGAGAATAGAACAGTAATCCAGATGATTGGGCTATGCTCGAATGGGAGTTTTTGAGAATGGAAACACTACACCAAAAACAATAGTTGTGGAAGGTGTTGAGAAAGTAATACCTCCTACAACTGCTGAAGAAAAGGCTCAGAAAAGGTTAGAAGTGAAGGCCAGAAGAACCTTAATGATGGGAATACCTAATGAACATCAGTTAAAGTTCAACTCCATCAAGGATGCTAAGTTGCTGCTGGATGCTATTGAAAAGAGGTTTGGTAGGAATGCTGCTACAAAGAAAACTCAAAGAAATCTCTTGAAATAGCAGTATGAAAACTTCACTGCTCCTAGCTCAGAAACCTTGATCAAACTTTTGATAGGCTTCAGAAGCTTGTGAGTCAGCTAGAGATTTTGGGTGAAACACTTTCACAAGAAGATGTGAACCAGAAACTATTGAGAAGTTTATCACCAGAATGGAACACACATGTTGTTATGTGGAGGAACAAGCCTGAATTAGAGACAATGAGCATGGTTGATCTCTACAACAATCTCAAAGTGTATGAACCAGAAGTCAAAGGGACATCAAGCTCAAGTACAAGCACACAAAACATGGATTTTGTGTCCTCTAACAACTCTGGCAGCACTAATGAAGCAATTAACACCGCTCATGGAGTTTTTGCTGTTAGCACTTAAGTTAGTGTTGCTAACTCCACAAATGTTGATAACTTGAGTGATGCTGTGATCTGTGCTTTCTTTTTCTAGTCAACCAAACAATCCTCAACATGCAAATGAGGACTTACAACAACTCTATCCAGATGACTTAGAAAAGATAGATTTGAGATAGCAGATGGCCATGTTTACTATGAGGGCAAGAAGGTTCTTGAAGAACACTAGAAGGAAGGTAACTATTAATGGTAATGAGACCATTGAGTTTGATAAGTCCAAGGTGGAGTGCTACAACTGCCACAATGAGGGGAACACTTTTTCCAGATGAAGTGCAGAGTTTTTAATATACCAAAGACAACAGGAACAAAGAAAGCTCAAAAGAAGTATGCCAATACAGATAAACTACTTCCACTGATTATGATAATCATGTGATGGTGTTTTAGGTGGTTTTGATTGGTTGTGATCATGCAGAGAAGGACAACAAATTATGCACTCATGGACTTCTTTCTTTCAGTTCTTATTTTGAGGTATCTAATTATTAAACTTGCTCAAAATCTTGTCTGGAAACTATTGAAGTGCTTAAATCTTAATATGAATAAACAATTGAAACCGATTTGAGAAATCTAAGTTATATGGTTGTGTAGCTTTTAAGAAGGTTTTACAGTCTGTAGAAGAAAGACTTGAATTTTATAAAAAGAATGAGTCTGTTTATGTAGAAAAGATTACGACTTAAAATGGGGTATTCAAGTAGGAGAGATAACTATTGGGGAGCTTAGGAAGAAGCTAGAAATAGTTCAAAAGGAAAAAGATGGCATTGAGTTTAATGTAGAAAATTTGAAAATGCATCTAAAAGCCTAAACAAGATTATAGAGAGTCAGATTATAGACATTGCAAGTAAGGATTTAGGCTATAATGCAAATTCCACCTCCCCTAACAGGAAATTTCATGCCTCCGTAACATGACTTGTCATTTACTGGCTTAGAAGAGTTTACAAATGAGCCTGTAGTTGAGAATAGTGAAGCTAAGGCTAGTGAATCAAAGCCTAAAGAAGTTAGGAAGAATAATGGTGCTCCAATTATTGAGGATTGGGTATCAGATAGTGAGGATGAAAATGTGTCTCAAACTAAGTTGAAAGAAACAGTTAAGCATAGTTTTGTTAGCTGACTTTGTCAAAGCTAAACAAACAATCAAAAACTGATAGGAAAACTGCTAAACAAGTTGAGCACAATAGGCAAAACACTCACATTCCTAGAGGCAATCAAAGAAACTGGAATAATATGATGTCTCAGAGACTAGGAAGTAATTTTGAGATGTTTAACAAAGCTTGTTATGTATGTGGAAGTTTTGATCACTTACAGGTTGATAACTTGCAGGTTGATTGTAATTATCAAAGGGTGGTAAAAGGGTAAATCATCAGAATTTTGCCAAAAAGACTCACCCCTGCCTAAAAAACATTGGTTCAACAGCTAGTACTAATGAAAGTCTGGGCTTAGTATCAGTTAATATATACTATGGTCAATGTTATTGGTGCTCACTCAAAAACAACAGTGATTGCTGCTAGACCAAAGCACTTTTTTTCTAAAACAGCACATTCAATTGTTAAGAGGCCCATTCACAAGAATACAACATTTAAAAATTAGTAATTTTAATCAGAGGGTTAATATGTTAAGGATAAAAAATTTAATGCTGCTAGGCAAAAGCTTGTGGTTAATGCTGCTAGGCCAAAAGTAGTAGTTAATGTTGTTCAGGGAAATAATGTTAATGCTGTTAAGGCCTCACCTTGTTGGGTTTAGAAACTAAAAAATAAAGTTTTAGACCATGTTTCAAAACACAAAAATGCATCAATCTCCCTAAATAAGTTTGATTATATTGATACACAAGGCAGATCCAAGTCAGTGATGGCTTGGGTCCAAAAAAGAAATTGATTTTCTTATCTAATGTGCATGGCAATCCACAAATGGGTTTCAAGAAAAAGGAGTGATTGATAGTGGATGGTCAAGGCACATGACAGGGAACATGTCCTATCTTACAGACTATGAAGAAATAGATAGAGGATATGTTGCTTTTAGATGGAACCCCAAAGGATGGAAAATCACAGGAAAAGGTACCATTAAAACTAGTAATATAGATTCTGAAAATGTGTATTTTGTGAGAGAAATAGCAAGAATAAAAAATAGAAAGAGAGTTTTGGTGAGAAAAAGAATTGAGAGAATTAGTGAGAATAAAAACAGAAAAAGAGTTGTGTAAAATAAAAACAGACAGAGTGATTTGGTGAGTAAAAGTATTGAGGGAAATGGTGAGTTAAAAAACATAAAGAGAGATGAATATATTAAAAACAGACAGAGTGTTTGGAATGGAATTAAAGTTAATGCTGCTAGGCATAAACTTACTACTGTTGTTGGAAGTTAATGCTGCTAGGCATAAACTTACTACTGCTATTGGAAGTTAATGCTGCAAAGCATAACTTACTACTGCTGTTGAAAGTTAATGCTGCTAGGCATAAACTTACAACTGCTGGTGAACATTAAAGCTGTTGAGGGTATTTTCATAAATACTTTGATTAAGGGTTTCAATCACTCATTTGATCGATTTCATTCACTCATGTACTCTCTAATCTCAAACCTAACACAATTTCATCAATCATCATCAAAACCCAGCCAAATGGCAAATCTGAAGTTTGCAGATACTCACAACATGGTCGCATTTTTGTCTAAACCTACTGAAAGTAAATTGTGGATTTTCTGAATGCACACACCATAAAGTATTCTTTAACCGTTAATCCTACTATATACACTTCGTGTGTTGAATAATTCTAGGCTACTGTTAAGGCAAAAATTATCAACGGGGAAGTACAGTTACAAGCCCTATTGGATGGAAAGAAGATCATCATTACCGAGTCGATTATAAAAAGAGATCTTCAATTTGAAGATGCTGAAGGTGTTGATTGTCTACCCAATGCTACCATCTTTGTACATCAGTACATTAATGTGGGTATGGAGAAAATTTTCACAGAAGTACTTTCTTAAGGCATTCTGTCCCACAATGGAAAATTTTTTTTTTTTTTTTTGGGGATTCATACTATTTTACAATGCCTAAGTTCTAAGACTACTGCATGGAATGAGTTTAGTAGCACTATGGCATCTGCAATAATCTGTTTAGCTACAAACTAAAAGTTTAACTTTTTAAAGTACATTTTTGAAAGTATGGTGAAGAACTTGGATAATGTGTCTGGAAAATTTTTGATGTATCTAAGGTTTGTACAAGTGTTTGTGAATCAACAACTTGAAGGGATGCATACTCACAAGAGAATTTACATTGCACCCTCTCACACTAAGAAGATATTTAGGAATATGAGAAGGGTTGGAAAAGGTTTTTCTGGAAGGGAAACACCATTATTCCAAACAATGATGGTACAAGATCAAGAAGAAGTGGGTGAAGGCTCAGAAATGCCAACTGATCCCCATCATACACCTACCATTATTCAACCATCAACATCTCAACCTTAAAAATATAAAAAGATTAGAAGGTCAAAGAGAAAGGGACATGATCGTACCTCAGCTATTGGTCAAAGATAGGCTGTGGGGGGGGGATGATCTACTCGTCAATGAGGAGATGGATGACAGTTTGGAAAGGGCTGTCACTACTGCTACTGGCTTAGAAGCCAAGGAGCAGGTTATATGGTAAATAGATAAACCTTAATCCAAGGCAACCCACTTAATAACATCAGTTCCTAGGAATACTTTAGGTAGTGGTCTCCAGGCCGCCCAATGAAACCATGCTGTGGATTCAATTGCTCAGACTAGGTCTGAGAATGTATCTAAACTTTCCAATGATCCACTGCTCGTAAGAGGTAACACACTTCAAAGTGGTGAGGATAGACTATAACTTGAGGAATTGATCGCATTATGTACAACTTTACAAATTCAAGAGTTCTTGCTTGGAGACTAACAAACGACACTCCAGTATGAGATTGCAAGTTTAAAAAAGTGAGGTCAAGAATGCTAGAGAGTGATGCATGGACTTAAAAGATTATCAAAAGTTAGTTCTATCAAGAAGGGGTAGAATCCTTAAATATCGAAGGTTTGGTGTGATGAGGATGCATCCAGATCTATGGGAGGTATAGTCTGATATTGATGCTAATGAAGACATTTACTTAGTCAATGTTTAGACTGATGAAGATATGTTTGGTGTTAATGACTTAGATGGTGATGAGGTAATTGTTGAAAGTGTAGATGTTGTTAAAACTGCTGAGGAAACAAGAAGTGTGGTTGAAGAAGTTACTGCTGTTATAATTCCAGTTAGTGCTGCTACAACTACAACTACAAACAAACTACAATAACTGATGTTTGAAATGACCTTTGGCTCAAGCAATGGCCAGAATTGAAGAATGAAAATCCAAGTTAAACAATAACTACACACCAAAATTTACTACACAACTGTTGCTACACACATTACCAGCGTACTAGTAACAAGACCCAGTAGATAAACGGATGTTTTTCATGACCCAAGCCAAGCACCTGCACCTACAGTCTCTTCACAACAACCATCACAGGTCAAGGTTCAGGAAAAGGGTAAAGGAAAAATGGTTGAACCAGAACCTGTGAAGAAAATGTCTAAGAAAGAACTACTCAGGCTTGATGAAGAACTTGCCTTCAAGCTACAAGCTAGAGAAGAAGAAGAAGAAGAAAGGCTTGCCAGAGAAAAAGCTTAACAAGTTGAAGAAGCCAACATAGCTTGGGATGATATTCAGGCTAAAATTAATGCTGATTATCAGTTGGCTCAAAGACTGCAAGCTCAAGAGCAAGATGAATTTACTGATGCAGAAAAGGCAAGATTTTTTGTACAATTCCTAGAAACAAAGAAGAAAAAGATTTTGCAGCTAAGAGAGTAGAAGGAAAAGGGAACATACCAACAACAAGGGCTCAACAAAGGAGTATCATGTGTACTTATCTGAAAAACATGGAAGGATGGAAGCCCAAAGGTTTGAAGAACAAGTCCTTTGACAATATTCAAGAATTATTTGACAAAGAAATGAAAAGGGTGAATACCGTTGTTGACTACAGAACTGAGTTGGTAGAAGAGAGTTCCAAGAAGGCAGAAGCAGAGATAGCACATGAGAGCAGTTTAAAGAGAGCAGGAGAAGAGCTGGAACAAGAAAGCTCTAAAAAGCAAAAGTTGGAAGAAGACAAAGAGTCTGAAGAGCTTAAGCAATGTTTGGAAATAATTCTAGATGATGGAGATGATGTAACTATTGATGCTACACCTTTATCTACTAAATCTCCAACCATTGTTGACTACAAGATCTACAAAGAAGGAAAGAAAAGCTATTTTCAAATTATCAGAGCAGATGGTAATTCTTAAATGTATTTAACTTTTTGAAAGATGCTTAAAAACTTTGACAGAGAAGACTTGGAAGTTCTTTGGAGTATAGTCAAAGCAAGATTTAAGAAGACAGAGCCAGTGAATTACATGGATAATTTTTTACTTCTTAATTTGAAGACCATGTTTGAACATCATGTTGAAGATAATGTATGGAAGAATCAACAAGGATTAGTTAAAGTAATGAACTGGAAGCTTTATGATTCTTGTGGAGTTCATTGTGTAACAATGCAGAACATGTTATTTTATCTATTGGTTGAGAAGATTTATCCACTTATAAATCACACACTGCATCAGATGTTCAATGAGGTGAAGCTTTAAGTTGATTATGAATGTAAAATGACATTTGAGCTTCTTAGATTGGTCAAGAAATAGCTTAAGGAAGGCTATGTACCTGAATAAAGTGTTTGGAAGCATCCTCCTGGTGATTTTGAAGCTTTTAATGAAGAAACTTAATGATTTTGGAGATAAATATCAAGTTTATGGGAGGATTGTTGGGATTAAAAGCCTTTTTAAAGTTACTGCTGCTAAGGTTTGTGTTACTGCTGCTAAGCTAAAGTTAGTGTTGTTCATTAACTTTAATGAAAAATATGCTAAGTAGTTAGTGTTGCTAGTATAAAGTTAGTACTGCTAGTTCATAGTTACTACTATTAGTATATATTATTACTGCTAGTATAAAGTTAGTACTGCTAATGTAAAGTTAATACTGTTGGTGAAGATTGAAGAAACTATTCTAAATAGTTACTACTGCTGGTGCTAAGTTAATGCTGCTAGTACAAAAGTTACAATTGCTCAAAGATTAAGACTGCTGAAAGAGTTTCTACTGTCAGAAGAGAATGGATAAAGACAGGAGAAAGGATAAAAAATGATTGGAGATCAAGATTACTTATGTGATAAGTATTAGTTATTTATAGAATAGATCATAGAGAATATTCTATATTTTAGGAATATATTGTAAATCAACTAGGACTCCTTGGTGTATAAAAGGAGGTCCTAGGGCATAGAGTTTGATATAGAAAAAAAAACTATAAATATTTTGTTTTGAAATCGTTATAGCTTCAAGGTTTTGTAACCCTAATACTAGAAAGCTAATCGTATTATTGGAATGATAATATTGAGTCTATATATTTTGAATTATATTGTCTTGTGTTACTGTTTCATTAAGAATTCTTCTAATATTAAAGATTAGATTTCACATAATCTTTAATACATTCACATAAAGTTTCTACTATAGTTGTGTTAGATTTATCTAATACAACTAAACCTTAAACATGCTAAAGGAATTCGATCTATTGAAGTAGGATCCAACAAGAGGTATCCTACATCATAGGAAAACAATTCTTGACCTATCTTTCTTTTCAAGCTTCTTGACCCTCCTTTTTAAACTAGCAATCTTATTATGTTAAGTGGTCTATGTCTGCTCTAAATCAAGAACCTTGTTTTTTAAAGTGGTACATAGTGTCATGAATTCATTAAGTTTAAGTCTATCCTCATCACTTTAAAGTGTGTTACCTCTTGCGAGCAGTGAATCATTAAATTTTTAAGATTATACTCTCGAACCTAGTTTGAGCAATAGTATCCCCCATGGTTTCTTGGCACCAGGGACCACCACCTGAATTAGTTCCTTGGAAACTAGATTCATTAGGTGTTTCATTAGATTGGGTTTTATTTATGTTACCATTATCCTGCTCTGCTTCTAAGCTAGAAGCAGTAGTGGCAGCCCTCACCAAACTGTTACCCAACTCCTTATGGACAGCCTCATCTGCAACATTTTCAATATGATCACTAGGCTGAGGTACCTGAGTGTCCTTTCTTTTAGGCTTCCTAGGTTGTTGTATCTTTTGAGGTTGAGTAGATGGTTGAATAAAGGTGGGTGTGTGATGGGGATCAGTTGGAATTGCTAAACCTTCACCCAATTGTGATTGGTTTTGTACCATCATTGTTTGAAATAAAGGTGTTACTCAACCAGAAAAACCTTTGCTACCCTTCTTATATTTCCAAAAATCTTTTTAGTATGAGAGGGTGCAATATATATTCTCTTATGAGTTGGTAGCCCATTAAGTTTTTGGTCCAAAAATATTTGCACAAACCTTGTATACATCAAAAATTTGCTAGACAAATTATCCAAATTTCTAATCATACTTTCAAAAATGAATTTTGAAAATTGAATTTTTGATTTGTAGCTAAGTAGATAATGGTAGATGCCATAGTACTACTAAACTCATTCCAGGCTATAGTCTTTGGGCTTAGACACTGTAAAATAGTATGAATTAGAAATTTCCATTGTGGGAAAAAGAATGGTTTATAAAAAGTTAGTTTTTTATGAAATTTTCTCATACCCCATCAATGTAAGTTGTTCAAAAATGGTAGAATTTGGTAAGCAATCAACACCTTCCTCATCTGCTAGTTGAAGATCTCTTCTAACAGATGATTCAGTGTTGATTATCTTCTTGCCATCTACTAGGGCATGTAATTATTCTTCCTCATTAATAGTTTTGGCCATGACATTAGACCAGAACTATTCAATGTAAGAAATATATATATAGTAGGATTAATCGTTAGTGCATACCTTCTAGGGTGTGCATTTAAAAATCCACAATTTGTTCAAACCTATCACTCTCTGTGGGTTTAGACAAAAAACGCGACCATATTATGAGTATCTGCAAACTTTAGAGTCGTTATTTGTGTTGGGTTTTGATAATGGATGATAAAATTAAGTTAGGGTTTGTAATTGGAGAGTATTTAAAAGAATGAAATTGATTAATTGATTGATTAATTGATTGAAATCAATTTAATTGAAGTATTTATGGAAAATACCCTTAATAACCCAGTAGTAGTAACTTAGGAGTAGTAATTTATGCCTAGCAGCATTAACTTTGAGTCAACAGTATTAACTTCAATTCCATTCCAAACAGCTTTCCCATCATCAATCTAACACTTTTCTTTGCTTTTCCTGTAAAATGTTAGCCCAAAAACCAAGAAAACACAAGCCTTAGCAAATTTCATAATTATCACAGTATTATTTATACCTAACAGTATTAAGTATAACTAACAGTAGAAACTTAGCAGTATTAAGTATAACCAGCAGTATTAATTATACTTAACAGCATAAACTTTTAATGACCTGAATAACAGTACTAATTCATACAAAACTCTACAAAAACATAAAGAGATAAAAGACTTTAAAGATTTAGCATTCCAATACAAGCAATCAAATATTGAAATCTACTTACATCAAAAGCTTTTGTAAGCAAATCAGCAACATTCTTGTAAGTATGGATTTTGACCATTTGAATCAATTTCTTTTCATTGCAATCTCTAATAAAATGATGTCTAATCTCTATATGCTTTGTTTTTGAATGAAAAACATGATTTTTAATTATGCAAATAGTATTGTTATTGTCAATAAAGATTTTGGTATGCATAAAATTGTACCCATAATCAAGCAGTTGAACCTGAATCTAAAGCACTTGTCCACAACAACTTGAAGTAGCCACATACTCAACTTCTGTTGTAGAATTTGAAACCTCTGTCTATTTCTTACACTGCCATGATATTAATCTACATCCAAGGAATTGACAATCTCCTGTTGTAGATTTCCTATATAAGCTTGCTCCAGCATAATCACTATCAGTGTATGCAACCAAATCAAAAGAAGAATCATTTGGATACCAAAGGCCTAATTTTTGTTGACCTTTTAAGTACCTAAAAATCCTTTTCAGAGCATGAAGATGTGAAACCTTTGGATTGACTTGGTATCTAGCACAGACACACACTGCAAACATGATGTCAGGTCTTAAAGATGTAAGATACATTAATGAGCCAATCATTGACCTATACATATGAACATCCACTTCTTCACCGTCTTCATCCTTGAGCAGAGGCTTTTAAGTTTCCATTTGTGTGCTTGCAGTCTTGACTTCTATAAACTTAAATTTCTTTAAAATTTCATCAACGTATTTATCTTAACTAATAAATATGCCATCCTTCTTCTGCTTCACTTGTAATCCCAAGAAGAATGTAAGTTCTCCCATAGAACTCATCTGAAATTTCTCATGCATCAAATTCTCAAATGCAATGCATAGCTCCGTCTTTATTAAACCAAAAATTATATCATCCACATAAACTTGGACCATCAAAATATCACCTTTGTGCCTTTTGATGAATAAGTTCTTGTCAATTTTCCCTCTTTGAAACCCATTGTCTAACAGATATATTGACAAGGTTTCATACCGAGCTCTAGGATCTTGATGTAGTCCATACAATGCTTTTTCAACCTTGTATACTTTATTAGGAAAGTATGGATCTTCAAATCCTGATGGTTGACATACATACACCTCTTTGTCAATCTTCCCATAGAGAAAAGCACTTTTTACATCCATTTGATACACCACAAAATATTTAAATGAAGCATAAGCTAAAAATAGCCTTATTGCTTGAATTCTTGCAACTGGGGAAAAGACTTCATCCTAGCCAATCCCTTCTTCTTGTGTGTACCCTTGAGCAACCAATCTTGCTTTATTTCTTATCACAATTCCACTTTTATCCTTTGTATTCCTAAAAACCCATTTAGAGCCTATAGCCCTTTTTCCATTTGGTAAATCCACTAAAGTCCAAACTTCTTGTAACTTGAATTGTAGAAGCTCTTCCTGTATAGCCTTTATCCAGCTTGGATCCTTCAATGCATGAATTACCTTTTTGGGTTCTTCCTGTGATAAAAAATAAGCAAGTAAGCAATTTTGAAGGTCTTTATATAGTTTATTCTTTGTTGAATAGTACTAACAAACCCATGTTCCTCCAAATTCTTTGACATCTTTCTTGTTTGTGTAGCTGATTGTAAATCTCTAATCACTTGATCAAGAGGATGATCTTTATGAATTCTTGTAGTTGTATTAGGACTGACTTGGATTGTTGTATCCAAATTGTTCATGTCAGCCACTGCACCATCATCTTCATCATCTCTTAAGAAGTCAAATATGCTATAATCTTCCAAAGCAGGCATATGTGGATCAAATGGAAGTTCAATGCTTGTTTTTCCACCAACAGCATTAACCACATTTGTGCCAGCAGCATTAACAGTTGAACTAACAGTATTAACATTACTAGTAGTATTAACATTGTTAGTGCTGTTAACATTATCTTCCTTATCTTGATCTTTACATTCACTATCTTTTCTTGGATCTACATTAACCTTCTTTTCATCATCACTTGAAGGTTTGGATCCATCATTATGAGAACTCTTTGGATCTTGGGAATATGGTGGATCAGTAGTCCATAATGGTAGCAAAATGTAATCTTTGACGGGTTCTGTCTCCTTTCTAGCTTGACCTGCATTATCACTTGCTTTTGTACCTGCAAAACCATTAGACTGTGTACCTGCAACAATTGGCTCATAATTTATTGTTCTTGTTAGTGCATCAATATCAAATAGCCAATCTGGTCCACTACCTACAACATTAGGCATACTTTCACTAAACCTAATATGAAAGTTTTCTTCCACTGCCCTTGTTCTACTATTGAATACTCTAAAGGCTTGACTATTCAAAGAGTATCCAACAAAGAAACCTTCATCAGTCTTACCATCAAATTTGCCTAAGTGATCTATGGTATTAAGAATGGTAGCAGGACACCCAAATGGTCTCATAAAACTTAAAGTTGGTGTTCTACCATGAAAAAGTTCATATTGGGTCTTGTTATGAGGCTTAACTACTAACACTTTATTTTGTACATAGCAAGCAGTATTAACTGCTTCTGCCTAAAAAGTAGTTGGCAACTTAGAATCAGCTAGCATATTCCTAGCAGCCTCAATTAGTATCCTATTCCTCCTCTTAGCAAATCCATTTTGTTGAGGAGTTCTAGCTATACTAAAATGTCTCAAAATACCCATCATTTCACAAAACTAATTCATCTCTCTATTTTTGAACTCAGTCTCATTATCAGTATCTAATCCACCTTAACCTTGTGATCTATTGATTTTCTATCCCAATTATAAAGGACTTAAGAATGTCACTAGTCTCATCTTTAGTAGCTAGAAAGAAAACCCATGTAAACCTACTGTAATCATCTGTGACAACTAGGCAATACATTTTCTTCTTAAGGCTTTTTACAAATATTGGACCAAACAAGTCCATATGAAATAAATGTAAAGGAAGACTGATTGAGTTCTCTATTTTGGACTTACAAGAGGCTCTGTGCTGCTTTCCCTTTTAACAAGCAATACAAGTTTGATCATTTTCAAATAGTTTGGAAGGTAAACCTCTTACAAGATTTCCCTTAACTAATTTATTCATGGTTTAAAATTTAAGTGGCCTAGCCTTCTATGCCAAAGTTTAGATTCATCAGATGTGGCTTTTGCAAAAAGACAAGTTAAACCTCCTTTAGGAACTATGTTCCTTAAATCAACACTATACATATTGTTCTTTCTAGGAACTCTAAGTAAAACTTGACTTTCATCAATTAACTTAAAGTTTGGAGATAAAATATACATTCAGTGTCATTAAAAAGAACACTATTCTTTTTATCACACATTTTTGAGACACTAAAGAGATTAAACTTTAACTCTCTAACAAAATACACATTTTCAAAATCTAGATTATCATTTTTAATGGTACCTTTTCTTATGATTTTCCCTCCTTTGGGGTTCCTTCTAAAGAAACATATCCTCCATCTATCTCTTCATAGTCTGTAAGATAGGACATGTTCCATGTCATGTGCCTTGAGCATCCACTATCAATCACTCTTTGATCTTGTAAATCCATTTACGGATTGCCCTGCACATTAGATAAGAAAATCAGTTTCTTTTGGGGACCCAAGCCATCACTGAGTTGGATCTGGTCTATGTGCCATTCAATATAATCAAACTTTTTAAGGTGATTGATGCACTATTGTGTTTAGAAACATGGTCTAAAACTTTATGCTTTGGTTTCCAAACCCAACAAGCTAAGGCCTTAACAACATTAAAATTATTTCCCTTAACAACATTAACTACTGCTTTTGGCCTAGCAGTATTAATTTTTTTTACCCCTAACAGTATTAACCCTTTGATTAATATTACTGTTTTTAAATGTTGTGTTCTTATGATGGCTCTTAACAGTTATGTGCTATTTAGAAAGATATAACATGGTCTAGCGCATTCATTGTTGTTTTTGTTGTGAGCATTATTAACTGTCTAGCAGTATTAACCAATTACTGCTATTTTAAAAATATTTTGGTCTAAATAAGGGCAAAAGTATTAATTGATACTAAGCCCGACATTTCATTAGTACTGCTCTTGGAACCAAGTTCTTTTTAGCACAGGGGTGAGTCTTTTTAGCAAAGTTTTGATGATTCACCCTTTGAGCATTGTTTCCAAAAGGTTTTACCATCCTTTGATTTTGAAACTGTTTTTAATGGTAATTGCAATCAACCTGTAAATGATCAAAACATTCCACTCTCATACAGGCCCTTATTAAACATCTCCAAATTGCTTCCTAGTTTTTGAGACATCATATTGTTCAATTTCTTTTAATAGCCCTCTTGGACTGAGGTGGTTGTGCGTATGTTACTCAAACAGTGGTTAATAATTTTCCTAGCAGTTTTTTCTAGTTTTTTAGATTTGACAAACTCTTTCTTAACAAAACTAGGCCTAACAGTTTTCTTTTCAGTTTTAGGCTGAGACACATCCTCTTCCTCGTCATCTAACACCCATTCTTCAATACTTGGGGCATCATCATACTTCCTAACTTCCTTAGACTCTTCTTTACTAGAACTAGCTTTATAGTTCTTAACTACAGGCTTATTAACAAACTCATCTAAATAAGTAAAGGAAAAGTCAGGTGTTGGAGGCATGAAATTTTCTGTGTATGGAGGTGGAACTGCATTATAATTTTCATAGCCTAAACCTTTCTTGCAATTGTCACCTATCTGACACTCTATGAGCTTGTTTAAACTTTTAGATGCATGTTCAAATTTATCTACATTAAGTTGAATGCCATTTCTTTTTGAACTATTTCAAGCTTCTTCTTAAGCTCTCTAATAGTTATTTCTCCTATATGAATTTCAAATTTTAAGCCCTTAATGTCTTGTAAATAAATAGACTCATTTGCTTTATAAACTTTAAGTTTTTCTTCTACTAACTCTAAACCTATCTTATAACCTAGAACCATTAACTCAGATTTCTTTAAATCTTTTAATAGTTGATCATTTTGAGATTTAAGAAGTTTAACACTTTCCAAACAAGATTTTGAACAAATAGAATCATTGGATACCTCTGAGTCAACTTGAAGATCAGAAAGCCATAAGTTCATAATTAGGCCCTTCCTTTGCCTAATCACTCTAGTCATATCCACCAAGACCATCACATGACACCAAAGCTGTAGAAGTAGATGTTTCTACAGGCACACTCCTTCTTGAGCTTTCCTTGTTCTTGTTGTCTTGATTTCTTGGAGCTCTGCACTTCCTAGCAAAATGTCCCCTCTTGTGGTAGTTGTAGCACTCCACTTTAGACTTATCAAAACCAATAGTCTCATTGCCATTAACAATAAGATTCCTTCCTATATTCTTCAAAAAACTTCTTTCCCTCATAGTTAACATGGCCATTTGCCATCTCAAATCCATCTTTTTCATGTCATCTGGATAGATTTGTTAGAAGTCCTCATGTACAAGTTGAGGACTATTTGGTTGACTAGTTGTTGGGATTCTTGATTTGATGAGACAAAGTAAATTAAAGAATGAAACAAAAGGACTAAAATCATCATTAAAGAATTGTACAAGCTGGTGGAGAATATGTAGATTCTGGAAGATCTCCTTAAGAAGATAAAGATAACAGAAGATATTCTTAAATGTTTAAAATATATTATTTGTTCTTATCTTCCTTTGTAAGCCTTGAAATCTCTTTATATTATGAGATTCACAGGCGTGTTATTTTGTGTGCACATAAAACTGTACTCGACTAGTAAAAGTGCGTGTGTATTCTAAGCGTGTGATTCATTGTAAATGCCTAGAATGTGTGTTGTAGCCTCAAGATCAATGTTTCATTGATCTTGTTACTAGTTAGAGTAACTGTTCTAGAATTGATCATCTAGAATTGGGGCTTGTATGGAAACTTATGAAGAAAAACCTTGTTTGATAATATATTGTTCTTTATATTCTGCTGCGTACTTATATTATCTGTAAAACATATCATAGTTGAGTCTATAACGATCTTCACAATTGGTATCAAAGCCTGGTGGCTCTTGATCTAGGATCTAACAAGGTTTTTGAAGAAACCCTAAAACCCTAATCTTCAAGAAATCGTTTATGGTAAAAGATTATTCGTTTCAAGGATGGTTAGGGTTCTACTAATTGAGCATATGAAACTTTAATTATTGAGTGATTCTTTTGATGCTAACCATAGTTGTTGTTGTGGAATCATATTATTGCTGCTACGTTGTGTACCGCTGCTACTAATCATAGTAATATGGTCATGCACCAACAGGGTGCAGACCTACAGTTGTGTAGCTGCTGTGGTCGTCTTTTCTACTTCTGATTATGATTGTTCTTGGGTTTCAAAATGAAGGTTTACAGTTTGATTGATCTGCTATCTATTCAGTCGTCATGGGCTATTTATTTGTCAATGTTACATTTAGAGTGATTTAGATTGCGCTAATTGCATTGGCTGTTTAGGGTTTTCATTGGTTGCCGTGTGATGATGTTGATGACAGATCTGATCTCTTCAACATAGGGTTTGCTGGATTATAACATTAATCTTTTGCAAGATTCCTATGTGAAGGCTGCTGCTGATAATAATAGAATGATGTTGATGGTCGTTTTTATAATAGCTTTGATGATGTGAAGCAGAAAGAATAAGAGATAGGTTAGGCCAGGAGAGATTGGACGTACGTGTGCTAGTGGATATTTTTGGAATCATGCAACAATCACGGCATATTCTATGCAATCAAGTTAATTTATTAATTACGTATCTTTATGTGATTGTATATATTTTGGATTTTGCGGACTTTACAAAACTTGAGCAAAAGGGAATTAGTGTTGCTATTGTGTTTAAAGAAAGACTGTTAGTACTGCTCATTAATACTTTGTAATGCCAAAGGAAGTGGGACGAACAAGATTAGTATTGCTGTTCTTCATTTGCTATTGGGATACAAGGTCGTGAATACTTCTGGTTAGGATTTGAAGAAGTGGTGCTCAAAGTTAAAACGATGCAAGATTATAAAGTTCATACTGATTGAACTCGATGTATTATTTGAACAAGGTATGTTGTTCCAAGGTAACTATAACTGTTCGAGCAAAATGGAAAAATACATACTGTTCAAATACATGCAATGTTTATATTTGAATATCAAGCTTTAATTTAGACCTCAAAAAGTGTAATATTTTTTCGGCCTTGAAAAGTTTAAGTGCTGGTTGATATTGCTATGTATTAATACTTTTCAAGTTTATATTAGTATTGTCCGAGAGCAAGAGTTTATACTTTTAATGTTGTCTGATAAATAAAGTTAAAATTGCTAGTTATACCTGATATCGAACAATATATGATTTTTATTCTCGCACACAACAGAGATGGATGACACATATAGGAAGGAAGTTTTTGGTTTTTGGATTTTAAATGTTCTTAAAAGTTTAAAGGCTCGTACTTTATTGCTTTAAATGATTACGAAGATGGTTATTTATCACCTATTTGATGATGAAGTGGAATTACTTGGGTACGTGTTTTATCATATCTCAAATGGCTAACAACGTTTAGAGATAACTTGTTCGTGCTTATAAACGATGTGACGAAGACTTGTCAGAATCTAGCAAAGGTGTGTGATTTTTCTTATGGTGCTCAATGCTCACATTTGCTATCACTTAGTACTTAGTGTCTAATAAAAGATGAGGATTTTGTCAAGAGGTTGCGATCTACTTATATTTCACATATTTATTTATAAGTTTGGAGTCACGTAGATAGTACAAGACATAAGACACAAGTTTGGGTTATTCTACTTCTAATATACATGGTATTATTGTTTTCATTTTATAATAATTGTGTCATATTTTTGCATGTTTAAATACATGAATGACTTGATGCATTCTAAACTATGTCCATTGTCAGTTAACAATATGTGAATATTGTTGAGATAAGACAAATGTGAGTGTTTGGTTATATTCTATTGAATATGAAAAGATGATTCTGCAAACTTCACATGTTATTCAATGCAGTTGAGTTTTAGATACCCCACCTTGTGATAATCATTTTATGGATCGGCGTCATTAAGTGTATTACACATATGGTAGAATTGATACTCACTCAAACTTGAGATGCAAGCAAGTTTTACTAGTGTGGATTGCATTTTCTTGATTCTAGTCAACCGCTATCCTGAAAAAGGTAGTTATAAGGCTACTCTCAGAAATATTATGAAGCCTATGAGAAACACTTGTGGTCAAAATAGAATTTGTTCATCTATATGTTTGGGAGTTAGATACTTATTAGGCCCCTCGTTGGGTTAATCAGATGTTTGCATGGTCGTGCCCAAAGTGTAGTTAAGATGATTCTTTTTACATTTGGTAATCTAGATCAATACAGAAACGAGAAACAAAATCGTTAAATTATGGAATGACTTTTGATCCATATCCATATTTAACATTGTATCTTAAATGAAAGTATGGATTAACTTCAACCATTAAAGGATGAGATGTTCATTGAAACCATACTCAGGTATTTCTGGGAGGCATTGATGATGTTGCTAGACTATTCGTCAATGTTAGTATGTTATATTCTGTGACACTGACCTTCGTAAGTGGGAGCTGTTGAGATGTGCTCATGACATACGGATATTTATACGGCTAGGAATGCGTGGGCCTACGGGGGTCACACACGTATACACATAGGTATCATTCTATTAATATGTATAATAATATGTGTATATTTATTATATTCATTAATACTCGAATGATAGAATACTTAACAGTTGTTAATTAGTTTGTTTACGAATAATTGACATTAAACCCTTTAATTAATATGTAATGTACATAATAAATAAATAAAGTCAAAAATTCAACATGGGGGCTTGTTTGGGCTTGGATTGGCTGGCCAAATACAAAGAGAAAAGAGGGGTGGGCTTTTGGCCTAAGTTGCCATAACTAAAGCCATAGTTCCATCCCTATATAATGAGATCAATTGTATTCATTTATCTCTATCCCTTCTCTCTTCTCTTCTCTATAATCTTCCCAAGGAAACCCCATGAAAGGAATCCAAAGTTTGTTTCTTTATTATTTGGTATTCGTTAGTTCAAGGCACTAGCATCTGGGTAATATTGGTTAACGTGTAGTGTGGATACACATAGAGGTTACTTCCTTTAGTAACTCGAAAGGTTTTGGTTTTGCACATTGTAATATTGATGTGTCATTGTGTAGGTGTTATTTATGTATCAAGTTTTAATATTTATTTTATGCTGAGTAAACCTAAAAAAACACTTTAACGTGGCAGAGGGACCTTGGTACGATGTAGCTTCATGGTAAGTTAGGGGAACGTTCACTCAAGAGCGAGAGCGTTAATATCTAATCTATCAGTATTTCAGTTATCTAAGTTAAACCTAAAACTAATGCAGAAAAGGGGGTTTTGCCTAAGAGACTGGCACAGTTTGGGTATTTACGAAGATTTTTAATGACAAATTAACACACATAAGGCGATAGACAGAAGATAAAGATGCGATGAAGCCTAATGTAAGGGAAACGTATTAACCATATTTATTCCAATTAAAACATTGGTTTGTTTATTAGTGCAATGATTACTTATCTCGAGGTGGCATATCATTCTTAAGACTTAGGCGTTAATTCTTCCTAAGACCTAGATACGAAGAATTTTGTCATAATTAAATGCATCCGCATAAAGCAAACCCTTTTTATTGAATTATACATCATCTTAGAAGACATAATGTGTTCCCCCCCCCCCCCCAATTTTACACCCCCATTCATCTTATGATTTCTCAGCTCATCGAGACTTACTACTATGCTTACGGTAATTTAATAAATGGTAAGTTCATGTCGAAACTAAGCAAGGATTGGAACGTTAATTTGTTAGAATCATTCTAGGTTCACCTGCTAGTCTACGTAGTTCAACTTAAACCAAGGCACTATCCGATATCTAGTTAAGCTACAAGCGATATCCTTAGACATGGATTTAGCAGGACTTTATTTGTGATCCTATTAATTCCACCTATATAAATTACTATATGAGAACTATCCGTGATTTAGATAAGCTACATGCGATATCCTTAGATACGGATTAAACGCATATAAAAGCACATAAACGAGTATCATGTGATAGACATAATCAATAATCAATGATAAATTAAGCAATTGAGATAAACAAACCAAACATTAAAATCTTCATAAATATGGCTAATACCTAAAGGTATTAGCCCCAAATAACCATTGTGATGAATACAAAACATAATAAACGATTTCAAAAAACAAGGTAAACTAACGAGTTAAATGTGAACCAAAGAGTCGAACTGATTATAGAGTATATGAATTACAAGGTTTCCTATGGATTGAAGCATGTTGCTGCACCTTTTTGGATTCTTTTGTCTTATAAAAAATCAATCTTGGTGGTTAAAAGCACACTTAAAACTTGTTTTTGAGTGTTCTATTTATAGGGTCTGGAGTCGGTTCGATACGGCGTATCCAATGTCTTGGATACGGCGTATTAGGGTTTCTTAGAGTAGGGACCACGTTTGATATCTTCCAGAATATTCACATACTATATTTCTAATACGACGTATTTGTTTCTCTGGATACGGCGTATTGATCTTGTTTCCTTTGTGGTCTTTTGGATGAGTGTAGGCAATAGTTACATCGTATCCTTCCATTGATGATTCGGCTATTGGTTGTCAGAACAGTAATCTTCAAAATATTTTTGTTTAGGCTCCAGAATGCGTGCCTCTAAGTCAAGTTTCACCAAGTACTCCATAATTATTGCAATTCTCAAATACAAATGATTAAGTAACAATTCTTTGCAATAATCATACAAAATGGGTCAATTACTTGGGTTAAATGATGCTATAAAATAGACGTTATTTGATGTCATCAAATATCCCCCCACTTGAATCCTACTTGTCCTCAAGTAGCCTGAGAGTTTATAAAAATGTATCCCTAAGGATTTTTCCGTTAAGCAATTATTTGATCTATTACTAGTTCACAACAAAACAACCTCACGAAATAGGAAGATGAAAACACTCAATCAACTCAACTAATCTATGTGGTAACATGTAAAAATTTCGCTTCAATTGCCTCCTGTTGTAAAGAGTTTTCTATATAAGCTTGGCAAGGATACACTCTTCACCATAGAGTTAAGGAGTTAAACATAGTTTATAAAGGTAAATTGGGTTTGTATGATAAGCTTAGGATTGATCATTGTACATTCTTTCACAAAAAGTATCACACCTAACAAGGCAGCTGAAGCACACATAATGTCCACGTAACAACGGATAGAAATGTATGTTCAGTATTCACATCCTCATTCGAGTTTAACCAAGGGTTAGGATGGAGAATGATATAGGGTAGGGATCTTCTAACTTTCACAAGAGTAATAAATTAAAAGGGCAACTGATGACTTGCATGCAAGGCTGTAACGACGGAATATGACATGCTCGCTCGTCACAAATTCTAATTCGCATAAAACCCCCGGTTAATGACTTAGGAAAGGGGAATAAATTGTTGTGATATAGAAATACAAAACAAATGATTAGTCTAAGATACAGTTGCTAGACACTTTTTCTCGACCGTTACCATGATAAAGACACAACTATTTACAAACGTCTTGATCATAGATCAAAAACAACAACCTAAGTTGGCGTTCCCGTAACGGTCAACTTCCCAATCATCCCATACTTTATATACTCTACAAAGCAAGTGGCGATATCTTCCACTTTATATAATACTCTACTCACATTTTGTATCAATGAATTTCGATCTCTCTTCGGTGTATTCTTAGGTGTTGCGAAAACGATTATGTTCCAACTTTCCTTCTCTGTTTTGTTGCGTTTTGTTCTACTTTTTTTATTTGTTTTCATACTATATATGAAACTCGGCGTAGTTTCACCATATCTTCACGGTCATTATAATTCTGATAATTACTTTGATAATTCTTCATTATTAGACGTACATTAATTGAAGTTGGTAGTAAAAATAATGAGTTTTGAACTACTGTTATACTTTCCCATTTTGCGATTGTGCAAATTTCTTTTCACCGTACCAAATTGACACAAGACCTCAGGAAATACTCTACTTTACATATTAAGCTGCTAGCAGCTGTAAAATAAACTTAATCTACAGGTTTGGCTAAGGTGTAAAAGTGTATACGAAATAATCAAGTTGTGTATTCCTATAGGATAGGCTCTACGGTTGTTCCTAGGGGTTCTTCACTCTTAAAGTGAGAGTAAACAAAGGGGGTTATATGGGGTTAACTAACCAGTGTAGTTAGTTATAACAACATGTATAGCTTTGCTGGAAAATCTAGAAGGGGGTTGAATAGTTTACCGCTTTTTAACTTAATATTTTAAAGTGTTTTTAAAAATTCTAGATTCGAATTTATGTTAATTCAATACTTGCACAATATGAACAATATGCTTATCTAGACAATTGATATGATAGTATGAGGAAATAATGTAAGACAAGAGATAAGAGTAAGAACAATCAAACCACAACGCGAGGATTTATAATGGTTCGGTAACGAAGCACCTCTTCGCCCTACTCCACTCCCCGAGCACCTAACTCGAGAGTTTTCTTCACTATGTCAACAAGCTCCCTTATGGCGGAGAAAACCGTACACAACGTTGCTTACACCGATTTACGACACAAAGCTAAATGTCGAGTTCTAATCTTAGCTAGAACCAATCTATCACAACACGACTTCACTACTTGTTCACAACTTCACAACTTCACAACTTCTTCACAACTTCACAACTTCTTCATAACTTCAAGACTTCACTTCACCACACTATTTATATCACAACTATCTAACACTACTTGGTAAGATCACCACGATCTAACTATACTTACAAAGATCGCCAAGATCTAACTACTACACACAAATACAAGATATACAAATGATTTACAAGTATGTGATATGGATGGCAACAGAAGCTATGCCACTAAGGTAGCATTTTCTTCACTTGATTGATGAAGTATTCCTTCTCTTGCACTTGAGGAATTAAGCTGATCACTTGGAAACAGGATCTTATGATTAGAATGATCAAAGGTTTTGGGAGAGGATATGGTGGGCTGTTTTGAGCAGAAAGAATGAGTGCAAAAGGTGAGAAAATTATGGGGAAAAGTCCAGTATTTATAGGACAAACTGGGGGAGCGTCTACCTAGGGGCGGTCCCCTTAAATAGGTGGGCGGTCCCCTTAATTTTAAGGGGGCCGGCCGTGTATTTAAGGGGGCCGCCCAAGACTAGGGCTTCCCCAGTTTGTCTTTTGTGTAGGGGGAATTTTCTGGAACTTTTCTAGCCGGTTTATGTCCGAAAAATTGAAATTCAAAATGTTTATTTTGAATAAAACATTTCTTTTAATTGTAGAAAATGTTTTGTAATGTTTATAAAATGTTTACAACATTTTATAAAAGTGTGAGGTTGAATAAAAATTTCCTTTGATCATAAAATGCATTAAGCATTTATTTATTCATACCTTTAAGTGATGTATTTGTTGAAATGAGAATTTACTACTAATTACTTGTTTACGTTTAATTTTACGTTGAACGTTTTTATATTTTGTGATTATCAAAACGTAAAGATGTGAAAATATATAAAAACGTGAGATTACAAATTTAAACTCATTAAATGTAAAAATTATTTTAAACAAGTATTTAGTGAGTTTCATGTCATTTCTCCCCCTTTTTGTAGAATCAAAAAGACATCGTCGAGAATTGCTAGTTAAATCGACGGAATAAATGCTCCCCCTTGATGTGTGCTCCCCCTCGTTCGAGGGCACCAAGGAATCGAGCTATGGTTTCTTGGCTACAAAAACGAGTTAGAACAATACAAATATTTCTAACATGTAACAAGAAGGAAGGAAAAATATGACAAGTGCAAGCAAACATCAAAGCAAAAAAAAAAAAATACTTCATTCATTTAAGACAATGTGTGTGAATAACACACAAGCATACATAAATAGAAAAACAAATATGCTTTAGAAGCATATTAATACATAAAGAAAAATCCTAAATAGCCATAGAAGGATTTTGACTTGCTTGCGATACAAAAGGATTTGATGATTATTTGAAGGCATATTACGAGATTAGTTAGTTGGAGAGTTTGGAGCGGAGGCGGTTGTGGAAGGGTAATCTCTTTGAACTCTAGGTGGTGGATGAGGTCGAGTGAGGAGGAATTCAATCATTGATATCCTCACTTAAGATAGGATTTATTTTTGGGTGAAGATGCAACAAGGCAATACCAACATGGGTTTCTAACTTGGTAATGTTGAGGGTGTGTGGTAGTTTGGTGGAGTTAAGGTGATGAGGAAATGTTGTTTTGTTGTTAAGATAGATGCATGGCTAAGAGGTTTAATAGGTCTTAAAGTTAATTAATATCATCAACTAGGCTTTCTCTACTTGGAGATAGAGGTGGTGTGTGTTGAGTTTGGTTGTCATTTTGAGGTAGAGCTTGAGTGTAAGAAACATGTGAGTTGATGGGTGGAATGGGAAGTAGAGGATGTGAGACGACTTGTTGTAATGTGGGAGTGTCCTTAATGTAAGGAGTTTGGTTGTCATTTTGAGATGGAGCTTGAGTGTGAGTAACATGTGAATTGATGGGTGAAATGGGAGATGGAGGATGTGAGGCAACTTGTGGTGATTTAGTAGTGTCCTTGATGTAATGATTTAGTAATGCTTGATTGGGGTGATTGTTTTCTTGAGATGGTTCATGATGAGGAGTGAGTGGTTTTGGCATTGGTGAAGTTGCATTGAGCACATTCGATGTGTTGCAAAGGTTTGGTTTCTTTCTCCAAATGGGTTTCAAACTCATTTTGGCTACCCTTGATGGTGTGGATGTGGGTTTGTTTTGAGATGTCATTGGAGAGGATGATTGTGATGATGATGGATGAGGATGTATTTATAGTGGAGGAAAGGTTATTAAATAGGGAAAAAATGATCCATTCAAAGGAATCAATTACATAATTGTTTGTGAATTATTTAGGGAAACAGTAGCTAAGTCTAGAGGGTGTTTGGTTAAAAAGAAAGAGAAAAATATTGTTTTACCCGTGTTATACTAGGGCGGTCCCCTTAAAGATAAGGGGGCCGCCCGTTATGAATTAAGGGGGCCGCCCTCTGTTGTTTCCTAGATTTCCTAAAAAACTGAATTTTCACAAAATTTTATGTGAGGGTTTCTGTTTTGGAGGTTTCCTTTTATGGAAATTTGGATTTTTAGCATATTGCAATTAAGCATTCAACATTCAACATATGTATGACAAGATGTAGGATAAAACTATTTCACATAATTTTGGCATATACTCATATTAAGGATCAAAAGAGTGAAGAGCATATATAAAATAGTAACTAGATATAATGCACAAGGAATTTTTCTTGACAAGAGGGCTAAGTTAACAATGCACCAAACTTTTGTGCAAGTACTAGTGTGTGTCTTAAATGCGGGACAATAATTTGTGGCAGTAGCTGATTATTTTGACACTAAGACAAGTAAAACCTAAGAAATAATCCAAATGCTCCTTGATTTAATTTTGCTCAACCAAGATTGTCAAAAATTATATATTAGATTATATACTTTTGACAACAAGTAAGAGAACATTGTGCATATGTGAAAAGTGTTTTTAGGATATCTCAACAATATATGAAACTTGATTTTTATGTGCTCCTAGTTGTGAGATATGCATTTGGATAGAAGAATTAGTAGAAGTTTGTTTATAAACTTTTCCCAATCTTGTGTTTTTGTGTAAAATAGAAACCAAGACTCAGGAGAGATGAGAAAAAAATTGTTTGTGGGTGGTCCCCTTAAAATTAAGGGGGCCGCCTTTTATGATTTAAGGGGGCCACCCCCTGCTTGAAAAAAAAATTCCCAGAATTTTTGTCAAACAATTCTTTGATGATTATCATTTCTTTATTGTGCCAAAAACTTAATCGATTTGTGTACATCCATTCTAGACCTACGACGTGTAGGTAGTTAAAAGGCTCACGGGTTTTAATAAAAAAACGTTGGTTTAGCTTAGGTATGGCTTTGTTGTCTTCGATGTGACCTTTTTCTATAGTGATACTTTCCTTTTTGGAAACAATTATCGGAAGGAAAGTGATGGCGAATCTCCAATGTGTTTTGTTTCGTGAGTGTTGAAGGATTCTTACTTAAGTCCTATAGCCCCTTTGTTATCAAACATTATTGGAATGTCGTCTAACCTAACACCATAGTCTTTGAGTGATTGTTTTATCCATGAGGGCTTTGGCATGCCTTTCCGGGTGCTTACATATTCCGCTTGGTTGTGGAGTGGCAAGAGAGGTTTGTTCTCGATAAACCATGATCTTAGACAAACATCCATAAACGTGCAACACCACTAGTGCTCTTGCGATCTACGTAATCTCCCGCATGATCCGAATCCGCATACACTATTGTTTCTATGCCGGATCCCTTAGGATACCATAATCCTAAATGCGTAGTGCCTTTAATGTATCAGAAGATATGTTTAACCGCTTCTAGGTGAGAGGTTTTGGGATCCTCTTAAAAGCGTGCACAAAGGCAAACACTAAACATGATATCGGGTCTACTTGTCGTTAAGTATAATAAACTACCTATCATGCCTCTATATTTGGTATTATCTACGGACTCACCTTCTTCGTCTCTCGTGAGTTTGGTTTCCGTAGACATAGGGGTTTTTATTGGCTTAGAGTCTTCTAGTCTAAATTTCTTAAGCATTTCCTTAATATATTTTGATTGATTAAAAAATATTCCATCATCTAGTTGTTTTATTTGTAATCCTAAGAAGAAATTTAGTTCCCCCATCATACTCATTTCAAACTCATCATGCATGATCTTGGCAAAGTCATCACACATTCTTAAACAGTTCGATCTGAATATAATGTCATAAACATTCAAGTTGGACCAATAATGAGACTGGAGTCGTTCTTTTAGTGAAGAGTGTGTTATCTACCATTCCCATGGAGTAATTATGTTTAATAAGAAAGGCTTTTAATCGATCGTACCAAGCTTTTGGAGCTTGTTTTAGACCATAAAGAGCTTTCTTAAGTTTATAGACATAATTAGGTTTTGCGAAGTCAATGAATCCCGGAGGTTGTGCCACGTAAACCTCCTCATTGATAAAACCGTTAAGGAATGCACTCTTCACATCCATTTGGTATAACTTAAAGTCTAGTGCGGCGCAAGCATAAGCTAAAAGTATTCTTATGGACTCTAGTCTAGCTACGGGTGCATATGTTTTGTCGTAATCAATTCCTTCTTGTTGATTATATCCTTGGGCGACTAACCTAGCTTTGTTTCTAGTTACGACGCCATTTTCATCGAGTTTATTTCTATATACCCATTTTGTTCCTATAATGGTCATATCCATGGGATTTAGGACTAGTTCCCACATAAAAAACAGAGCATCATTTGTTTTTGAATTGTTTTAGTTCCTCTTTGCCATGGCCAGTAACTCAAATTTTCATCTTTTAATGCCTCATTTATATTTTTAGGTTCTATTGTCGAAATAAAGCAAAAGAAATTGCTTTTGTCTTGAGCTTGCGACCTAAGAGTTCTTTGATTTAGATTACCAATAACGTTTTCTAGGGGATGAGTTTTAGATTCTTTAATATTTACAATTTGATTATTTTCTAATGAAATGTCTTCAAGATTATTGCCTATGGGTTTTGTTTTACTAACCTTAATAGCTTCTTCTTTGACTTGCTCATCATCTTCTAATGGTGATGTTTTAGGTGGAGGTGGAGTTTCATCAAAAGTTCATTCCAACGACTCTTTCAACTTTCATTATTTGTTTTTGGTTCTGTTAAGTATTTTGTAAGTTTTAATTTTTGGGATATCCTAGAAGGACTCCTTTCGTAAGACTTTGGGCCAAACTTGTGTGAGTAATCTTTTTGATAGAATAAACACTTTTATTCCGAATACTCTAAAATTAGTGAAGGGTTTTGTTTCCTACTCTTAAACAAATCGTATGGAGTTTTTCCTAAAATACATCTAATGGAAGCTCTATTAATTATATAGGTTGACATATCGACCGTATTCACCAAATTTTTGAGGTAATGGATTGTTCGTTTAAACATGTGTTCTACCATTTCTTGTAGAGTGCTATTTTTTTCTTTTACTACCCCATTTGATTGTGGAGTTACGAGGAGCGGAAAAAATTATGAGATTATTCCTATTTAAATTCACAATAGTTCTGAATTGTATTCATTATCAACATTCCTGACCCACGATCTGTTTCTAATTTTTTATACATGGAACATCTTAATTTGTTTGGATCTAATCTTTGCTAAATATTTCGGAATTTTTTTGAAGGGCTTCGGTTTTATTTGCTAAAAATCTAGTCCATGTGAATCGAGAATAGTCATCTACGATTACTAAGGTATAACGATTTACCTCCAATAAACTTTGTATGGCGGAGCGGCCAATCAAAATCATGTGAAGTAGTTCTAAGCATCTAGTTTGTTGAAACTATATTTTTTATCCTTGAGACTCGCATGAGCTTGTTTTCCTATTTTGCAAGCATCCACAAAAATGTCGGGTCGTATTTTAATTTGGGTAGGTTTCTAACTAATTATTTAGAGGCTAATATTGAATTTTTGCAATATTAGCGTGACCCTAATCACCTATGCCATGTGTGGGAATTTTCGTCAATGTTGCAAGGAAATTTTGATCTTCCGGTTATTTCCTAGTTTCATTTATATAAATATTCCTCCTTTTCCTAATCCTTTACTATAACCTTTTGTCTCTGATTATTTCGCTATCGTTTTTGTAAATATTACTTAGCATTTGTAATCACATATTTGACCATACACAGCAAGTTATATGTTAAGTTATCTACGGTGCTCAATCATTTTTAATTATTAGTGTGTCTGTGCGATCATACCTTTGCTGTGATTTTTACCGGCCAAGGTTTTTTTTTTTACTCACAAAGTTTACGTTTCCTCTGTTGTATGCTTTGTATGAAGAAATAACTTCAATTATACGGTCATGTATTTTGGAGCATCCACTATCTTTTTCAATCCACTCATCTGGTTCCAGTTTATTCCTAGGCATATTTCATCGGGCGCTTGAGCTACAGACAAGTTTACATCTTTATTCTTTTCCACTAAATCTTCTCCTTGTCGCTCCATGCCTCCTCCAATAAATTGCTCTTTGATCATGTTCTTCTGATGCTTTGACTTCTCCAATGAGGTGATTTGATCACCACATCTAAAAAATTTTCTTTCACTTTTAACTTAGCCATCCATTTCTACTTCTTTGGAATGTTTTTCATCGCCTCGTGGTAGTCTTTACAAATCTTCCTGTCTCTTAAAAGAATTTATTGAATTCCTTTATGCCTAGCATACTCTTCGTCTTTCACTATCGGTGTTGAGCTATCTTTATCATCTTAATTCCTTTTTCTCCTATTAATGCATGAGGTCTACTTTGTTATTCTTCGCTTTGGACCGTTTCAAAAATCTTTTTTATTACTTCTTATAAACTTCAAGTTTCCAACAAGTACGAAAAGAGGTAAGGTTGTTAGATTCTTTGATTCTTTCAATCGCTGTGACTTCACGCGCATTTTTGGATGTAATGCCCTAAGAACTCCTAACACAATTCTTGCTAGAAAAACCTTCATCAAGTGCTTTTAGACTAGTAATAATAGTGTTAAATTTAGCAAATGCATTATCTATTGATTCCTCTTTCGGAATCGTAAATTGTTCATATTGTTGAACAAGAAGATCTATTTTGTTAGCTTTGATATGATTTATTACCTGACTGAGTATATTAATAAAGTATCCAAAATTTCTTTTCGGTTGACACTTAAAATTTTCTTTGTATTCTTTACGTGGCAAAGCATTATAAATTATCATTTTAGCTTCATTATTTTTTGAAAGTTTCTTTTTAAGATCATCGTTTTGTTTATGAAAAGGTACAACTTCATCCTTTTTATTTTCGGGATTATTTTGAATAGGAGGAAAATCTACATCTGTAATAACTTGCAAAGATCTTAGATTCTTTTGACTTCACATAAGTTTCAAATCTATTTTTCCAATAAATAAATCCATCACTTTCAAATAGTGGTGGTCTTTGCATAGATTGCCCTTCTAAATATTTTTCCGATTTCATAGATCGATTCAAGTTTTAAAATACAATTTATTTTAAAAATCTTGTTTAGCGTGGCTCTTGATACCAATTGTGGAAAACTAGAAGGGGGGTTGAATAGTTTACCGCTTTTTAACTTAAGGTTTTAAAGTGTTTGTAAAAATTCTAGATTCGAATTTATGTGAATTCAATACTTGCACAATATGAACAATATGCTTATCTAGACAATTGATATGATAGTGTGAGGAAATAATGTAAGACAAGAGATAAGAGTAAGAACAATCAAACCATAATGCGAGGATCCACTCCCCGAGCACCTAACTCAAGAGTTTTCTTCACTATGTCAACAAGCTCCCTTATGGCGGAGAAAACCGTACACAACGTTGCTTACACCGATTTACGACACAAAGCTAAATGTCGAGTTCTAATCTTAGCTAGAACCAATCTATCACAACACGACTTCACTACTTGTTCACAACTTCATAACTTCACAACTTCACAACTTCTTCACAACTTCACAACTTCTTCACAACTTCAAGACTTCACTCCACCACACTATTTATATCACAAATATCGAACACTACTAGGTAAGATCACCATGATCTAACTATACTTATAAAGATTGCCAAGATCTAACTACTAACATAAATTACAAGATATACAAATGATTTACATGTATGTGATATGGATGCAACAAGATTGCTATGCACACTAAGGTATAATACTTCTTCACTTGATGATGAAAGTATTCTTCTCTTGTACTTGAAGAATTAAGCTTGGATTACTTAGAAACAAAGATTTATGATTAAATGATCAAAGGATTTTATAGAGGATATGTGGGCTGTTTTGAGCAGAAAGAATGAGTGCAAAAGGTGAGAAAATTATGGGGAAAAGTCCAGTATTTATAGGATAAACTGGGGGAGCGTCTACCTAGGGGCGGTCCCCTTAAATAGGTGGGCGGTCTCCCTAATTTTAAGGGGGCCGACCGTGTATTTAAGGGGACTGCCCAAGACTAGGGCTTCCCCAGTTTGTCTTTTGTGTAGGGGGAATTTTTTAGAACTTTTCTTGCGGTTTTAGGTCCGAAAATTTGAATTTCAAAATGTTTATTTTGAATAAAACATGTCTTTTAATTGTAGAAATGTTTTGTAATGTTTATAAAATGTTTACAATATTTATAAAAGTTAATGTGAGCTTGATAAAATTTCCTTTGATCTTAAAATGAATTTGCATTTATTTATTCATACCTTTAAGTGATGTATTTGTTGAAATGAGAATTTACTACTAATTACTTGTTTACGTTTAATTTTACGTTGAACGTTTTTATATTTTGTGATTATCAAAACGTAAAGATGTGAAAAAATATTAGTAATATTTTTAGGCATTATATTTTTATCAACAGGCTCTTTGGGTGTAATCCTAAAATTTACCAATTTAAACAAGTTACTCCATCTAAATCCATAGTACTCATCACTGTGATCACGAATAGATAAACCAAGCCAAGTTCTAAAGTCTACTACATCACCAACACACTCATATTTTGTGGAATTTGGGTAAACATTTGGAAATGGATATGTTAAATCCTCATAATCTCTAATAAGGGTTGTTGTGTTCGGGTTATGTATCAAGTAATTTTACAAAAGTATGCTTGAATTTTTTTTTAAATTTAAGCATAATTTAAGTATTTTAGTGTGAAAATTAGGACAAGTATACATTCTAATTCCCATCCCCCCACTTGAATTATACAACATCCTCGTTGTGTAGATAAAAAAAAGAATATAGAATGAGAAACTCCTTGATATTTGCTCGGTAGATTCTCCATGTTGAGTTTATTAAGCAAGAATTTGTGTTGAACGGCCGCCTTAAAGTTTCAAGACTCCAACACCTCTAGACTTGTAGATATTTCAACCAACTCGTCAATTTCTTTTCTTTGCATTGAGGTCCTGTGCAAATATTTGGAAAAAGTGCATTTCCTATTTTTGGTTCTATGGTTATTTTAAACTAACTAAACATCTAAATTCGAGTCAGTTGGTGATTACGTCGTATCATGATCATGAATAAGTCGTATTGCCAGATTTGACCAATAATGTTGTTATAGTGCAAAAAGTAATGATTTGATAACGTCCAGACAATCATTATGTCTTATGGTATGGAGCGGATACGCCCCGTATTGATGTTTGGGAAGGACAGACTCAAACAAAAAATTAAATAACATTTGGGTGTCTCCTGGGAAAGCACTTATGTTTACAGCGAAGTTTTTAAGTTAGGACTTTTTTTTCTTTAGCATTTCTTTCCACCATACATCTCATGCCGCTAATGTGCCGCGTGTGTGCATTCTTCCGTCTTTCGCATCTCGAATGTAATCGGGTCCTAAGTTCAAGACTCCTTTGTAGAACCCCTTAAGCTTTTGGTATGGATGCGAGATTCCATTCTTCTTATCTTCATTCACTTACTTTCAGTTAATGTGGGATCTTGTTGCATTGCCTCAGTTGTGTGGTGTTAACCTCGGATGTGATCGCACCATTTGGTAAGTTAAACTTTCGTTGGGCTACCATTGTTAAATGGTTTTCATCCGTCTTGTTTTAATTCTAACTTCTCTTAAAAATGGTTCGCCAAAAATAACATCGCCCATTCCTTCATCACGATAAGCATCCATATTTTCTAAAACTGCAAAATCCATCACAACAGAAAAGGTTCCAACAAAAATAGGCACATTCATTAAAGCTCCTATAACATTATTCCCTTTGTACACCATCTTATCTTTCATTATAGAATTATAAAACTTTTTGGACATCACATTGACATACAATAATGGGAAGAAATTAGCGTGCGTAAATTTAAATCCTATCATGCATGAAAACTTTAAGTTGTGGGCACAATCTATATGGATCTTCTTATCATAGTCGCAATAACTAGGGTAATCATTAATTTCAGTATCAAGTTCATCATCCCTAGTTCTAAATTCCTCAATTACCTCACCTTCCTTAATGGTGGGTATCAAATCATCACCTTGACTTCTCTTAAGCTCAAATGGTTCATTTAGATCATTTAATTCAATGTAATCCTCAAAGAAAGGGTCTAATGATCTATTTAACACCAAAGTCTTTCCCATTAGCCTAGCTTCTAAATCAAGTTCCATTCTTTCTCTCAAACTTAGCATGTAGACTCTTTTAATTAAACTTCTAGCAGGTTTAACACTTGTGAAAATAATCCTTTCTTCCCCAACCCTTAAAGTAATCTTTCTTTTGTAAACATCAATCTTCACGGACAATAGACAAAAATGGTCTTCCGAGGATCAAGGGCACTTTGATATCCTCGAGCATATCTAGAATTATAAAGTCTACTAGGAAAACAAATTTACCAATACCTACTAGCACGTTTTTAACTATTCCTTTTGGATATTTCACAGTCATGTCTGCTAATTCAACTGTCAACTTAGTGTGAGCTAATTCGCCTAATCCTAAGTTAAGGTAGGTCGAGAGAGTCATAACACTAACGCTAGCTCCTAGGTCAACAAGGGCATTATCAAAGCATACATTATTAATAAAGCAAGGTAAAGTGAAACTCCCTGGGTCTTTCTCCTTTCTGGGTATGGAATTATTGATATGTGAAGCTTTAGAGTAAGCTTCCGAGAATTGTGGTCCATATAATCCCTTCTTTTCTTCACAGTAGTAACCATTCAAATGACTTGTAAATGGAATCGTCATTTGTCTTGTCTCATACATTAATGTACGGTTCTGTCCAGTGGATATGGCGTATTGGGAGGATCCAATACGGCGTATCGGGAATGAATCAACTTCAATAGTAGTCAAAATCGATTTGACTTGATCTCTCGGGTTCGCTTCAGTAGATCTAGGTGGACTTATAAATCCTCTTTCCTGTAGTACCTTGCTCATTTGCCCGATTTGAATCTCTAAAGTTTTAATCGATGCTCCTTGGTTTTGAATGGCAGCATCTGTTGAAGCTCAGGTTTCTTTAATCAAATTGGAGTTTTCTTCATGTCTCTTTGCTGATTCACCCATGAATTTACTCACGGTATCTTCCATAGATTGCCTTCACTCTTGGTATGAAGGATTTGCGTTGTTCCTTTAATAGAATCCCAGAGTTGCTGCTCTATATCCCCCTCTTTGAAAAGGTCCACCAAATTTCATGTAGTAAGCTTGTTCGAGGGTTTTTCCTTCTTCTTTGAGTGGGCAATCTTTGGTGTAATGGGGTCCTTTACATTGTTCGCATCCAACTTGAGCAGCATAGACTTTTTCATTCACTTTCTTGATCTCTCTTCCTAGATTATTGAGTTGTGCTCGTATAGATTCCAATCCGTCAGAAGTTTCAGTACTTCTTGACCTAGATGTTCCATTGTGCCATTTTTGAGAGTGTTCAGCCATTTCTTGGATGGCTACCTTTGCATCAGCATCAGTCTTAGATGGTATTGCACCTCTTGAATCAAGAATCTGTCGAGTAGGAATTCCTAATCCATTATAGAACAAGATTACTTCCTGCATCTCCGTTAAATAGTGTTGAGGACACTTCATCAAGAGTTCTTTAAATTGATCCTATGACCATCCCAAATTGTAATTGAACCAATTGGTTCGTTTCTTAGCCAACGACTTACGGCTCTAGTTAAGGACATAAGGAATGCTCTAAGCATCACTTGGTCTATAGTAATATTTGGAATGTAGAATAGATCGACGATCTCAAGAAATTTCTCAATGTGTTCGTTCGCATCTTCATGATCTGAACAGCTGAAAGTGTTGGTTCGTAGTTCCTTGAGAAATTAGCCTTTTAGTTCAAAGTTATCCTTGTCTTCAATTTTAGGCCTAGCGAACCCCGATCCATAGTCAGCTTAGGTCTTGCTCATGTATAGGTTCATAGTTTCTGCCATTGTTTTCGCAACTTCTTCCTCTGAGTATTCTTGGTCAGAAAATAAATTGAAATCAGGCGATCTCAATTTGTCAAGACTTAGTGTCTTGAAGTGCTTCCTAGATGATCGAAATTCTCGTTCTGGATCCTTGAAAGGTATGAATAGTTCATTCGTTGAACTCCTTGTCATGCACTACCTGAAACAAGGGATAAACAATCAGTAGGATAGGCTCTTTAGGATAGAAATTTTTTTAGCACGAAAATCAAATATGAAAACTAGGATTCTGTTTCTGTTTCAGATGATCGATACATCGTATCCAATAGAAGTGGATACACCGTATTAATTAGTTGAATGAATACGTTGTATTAGACAGAAAGTTGGATACGTCGTATCCAATGGAAGTGGATACGCCGTATCGAGTTATTGACCAGAACAATGTATTAGGAAAATAATTATATACGCAAACAATTAAACACACAAAAATACAAGCAAACAATTAAACTAACAAATATACAAAATATACAAAATATACAAGAATATATACTAATCTAATTAACACTACTTTTAAGGGTTAGATCTAATCTAAAAACCAAAATATATAATAAAAATCAAGATTAAATTTCACTCCCCGGCAGCAGCGCCAAAAACTTAATGTGTCGTTGTGTGGTGTATATTTTTATGATTCAAGTTTTAAATTTATATTTTGCCGACT
>BQNB010051795.1:8529-40804 GCA_026074375.1 Tanacetum coccineum | reverse complement strand
GCTTACTAGACTAATCATATAACAAACTACGGGCTAAGACTATTACAACATGGAAGTGACCGATACTTTTCTTGTTTCCAACAAGAAATAACAATACCATCATACAAGGTTGGTTTAATCCGCTGAGCTTTTTTAAGGTGAAACGGATTTTGATAACCTAGAGCTTGTTTGTGTATGTTATCATAAAAGGCTTGTGGCTTAGTTAACATGTGCACTGTTTGATCAGATTGACCCACTTTAAAAAGAATATTATCAAGTTCCTTTATCTTTTTTTCCAAATCAATTTTGTTTTCTATATATTTATCTTCCTTTCTTTGGATTCACTTTTGAAAATGGTGAATTTTTGCAATAAACATTCCTTTTTTTGATTTGTTTAGAAAGATTTTGCTCAAGTGAGTCAACTTGTTCTTTCAGTGCAAGCTTCTCCTTAATCATATCATCCATTTGAGAATCAATCATTTTTTCACGACTACTTAAATTAATATTAAGACGTTGTTTAAACGTTTTGACTCGTTCTTTATATCTCTCTAGCTCAACGGTTACTGATTCATTATTCTGTTCTTTATTAGCCTTTTTCCTAATTATTTACATGATCAATCATTTGTTCCGACATTTGTTCTATCACAGATAAAATCAATGAATCTTGTTGTGCTTGCAAATGAGTATCTTGAACATGTGCATGCTGTGTTTCTTGCAAATATTAAGAGTACGGAAAGATATTTCTATCACTGTGTATCTCATTATATGTAAAATCCACAGCTGGTGGTTGTTCACAATCTTGCATTGCTTGCACACCTTGATTTTCCATATCATTAAGATAGGTTTCAGAATGATGTGCCTCTGAGATAACGTCAGAACCATAGTTGGAAATGTTGGCCATGAGAACCGCTTGTGCATTCGAGATATCATCACAGTCAGAATCATAAGTATCAAGATCCTCAGTTTGAAAAGCAGCATTGTTTGGAATGATTGTCTGAACAACGTGACTATCTGGAACCCCTGGATCTGCAAGAAATGCGAGTTTCTCTTCATCTAAAATTTGTCCAGCTTCCTGAGCTTTAGCTAACATTGCTTTTTCTTTATACCATGTTGCATTCCTTGGTCACTTAGGCTGAGTGCATTGCCTAGCCATATATCCTTCACCTTGACAATTGTAGCATTTAACAACCCTTGCCTGTCCGCTTGCATTGTTTCCCCCAGAACTAGTAGCATTACTCTTATATCCAGTACCAGAATAACTTTGCCCTTGTCTCCCCTGAACTTGTTGCACTATGACTCTGCCATCTTGAATAGTAGCTTAGTTTCTTGGATTAGAGGAAGTTCTAAGTTGATTGTTGGTTGAGGGGAACCTTAAGGAGGCTACATCTGTTAGAAATGCCATTGCCTTGTTTAGACAAGCAATTGGATCATCTCCTTGAGAGAATACAGGAACAACAAAACTTAAGTCCACAAGAGGTGACTCAGTCATCGGGTGTGAAGTAACTTGAGGTGATTGATAAGCAATTTGTAGAACAGATGAGGTTTGATGATTCATTTAAGACTGGTATGGATATGATGGTGGAACGGATAAATGATTGAATTGAAGTTGTAATGAATAAGAAGATGAGTAATGTTGAGTGGGATGAATTGATCCATATTGAGATGATGAAAACTATTGTTGAATATGAGGATTGTTGTATGAAGACTGATAAGTGTTGAAGTGAGGTGGTGTCATCTGCTGATTTGCTACAAATGCAAGTGGATTTTGATTGCGTTCACGCAGAAGACGGACTTCAATTGCATGGAGTTCATGTTGTTCAATATATGCATGAAGCTGATCAAAGTTGGTAGTATGCAAATCTTTCACGAGTTTGATATCAGTCACAAACTTACTCCATTCCGGTGGAAGACTGTTTAAAAACTTTGTATTAACTTGAAATTGCTCTATTTTCATGTTGTATATGTTCATATCAGTTATCAGCTGAGTGAATCTCAAGTAATACTTGTGAAGTGTTTCCCCCTTGATGTGAGTAAACTTATCAAATGCATCATATAGCTTACACTCTCTTTCCTGCTTAGTCAAAGAGGTACCTTGCATCAGTAATTAAACTTTCTCCCATAAATCTATAGCAATTCTGTGATGATTCACAAGTGAATAGATATCAGCTGGTAGACATTGAAGAATGATATTAGTAGCTTTCATATCACAATCAGCTTGAATTTTCTCAGCAGCTGATAATTCAACATATTTCTTTGTTCTGATTACTCCATTCTCTTCAACAGTAGGCCAAATGAGTGGACTATTTTCAACTGATTCAAGTATCATTCTTCCGTGCTCTCTATTTTGCATGTAAAGTTCCATTCGACTTTTCCAAGAATCATACAAGTCCTTGTCCAACATAGGTGGATGATTGTCAGCACTAGAGAGTATCATATACTCAGCAAGAGTATTCTTTTGTCCAAGTGGAATAATTAAATCCATTTTAATGTGATAAGACAAAATGATCGTACAGTGATTGGAGGTTGTTGTGTTAAAGTGAGGTTTGATTAATGAAGTTGAGTCTTTGGAATACACGGTGTTAACATAAGAAATCACTAGCTACCAATCAAGTTTTCACAGGATTTTACAAATCAAAAAACAACCGTATAATTCACCTAATAGAAGTGTATAGTTCTCCTTTGTAAAGCGTATAAATCACCTAAGAAAATGATGTATAAATTGCCTGAAGAAAAGAACGTATAAATCACCTTTGGGAATTAATGTATAAATCGCCCTTGGAATTTACGTATAAATCGCCTTTGGAAATAACGTGTAAATCGCCTTTAGAGGAAACGTATAAATCGCCTTTGAAAGAAACGTATAAATCGCCTAAAGAATTAACGTATAACTCGCCTTTGTAATTAACGTATAAATCGCCTGAGTAATTAACACGTATAATTCGCCTGAAGAGAAAACGTATAATTCGCCTGACCAACTACGTATACTTTGCCTGAACAAATGCGTATACTTCGCCTGAACAAAAGACATGTGTACTTCGCCTTTACGTATAAGTCGCCCAATACACTTCGAAACTCAAAAATCAAAAATCTTAAAAAGACTCACTTTTTGACGTTTTTACCCGATTTTTCTTTTACTTCTTACCTATCTAAGACTTTTAGAACCTTAAAAATACAAACTTTAACATTTTTTACACGAAAAAATTGAAATCAAGATTCTTGGTACAAAACCCTTTTACTAACCAAAAAGACTCAAAAAGAAAAGGTTTTTTGATGGTTTTTCAAAGATTTTCTTGTACTTCTAGCCTAAACTAAGATAAATAAAGAAGAAAGTTTAAAGCTTTATGGTTTTTAAACCCTCAAAAAGTGAAAACTTTTTAGATGGTTCGAACCAAACTACACGAACAAAAAAGAGTAAAAAACGCACACAAAACCTTCACAAACACCCCATGGCTCTTGATACCAATTGTAGAATAATCTTAACACATTAAGGATGGAATTAGTTGAGAGTTTTTAGAGAGAGAAAGATGTGGTTGGATGAACACTTAGAGAGAGAAACAAAAAAGAGAATATTAGATTAAATGTGTGTCAGAAAATGAACAACCAACACCCTCTCCATGTATGGAGAGGGTATAAATACTTCAAGCCATAACCGACATTGGGCTTACTCTTGGGCTTTCCATGTGTCTTTGGCCCGATTAGCTTACTAACATTACATATGATTAATCTACGAGCTATGACTAACTATATTGGTAGTGACCGATACTTTACATGTCACCCACATGCTCTTACACAAAAGTTTACAACCTTAGATTACTCTAAACGGTTTATCAAATAAAAGAGAGATATTATATTTTAATGATGGTTGATTGATTTACTATATTAATTCGGTATCTCAACAAATGCATGGTTGCCATTAAAATTGCAATGATACACAACCCATATGACAATTATACTTGATATTTTTGGATTCAAATGCGATACAACTCGAATTTTAATGATGGTTGATTAAGTTATTATCTATTAAGGCATGAGATTTGACCCAATTAAAAAGAATCAAACATAAGAAACTTAACAAAAATATATACATGGTTCTATAATGCTTTTGACCAAATTATTTCAAGAAAATATTGCATGGTAATTTGAGTAAATGCTTACATGCATTGTCTCACAAAAATGTTTAGATCTTGACTTGTGTTATGGGAGATGGTTAAAATCTGAACCCTGCAGTTGTTTTAAAAGATACATAAACCAGCAGGAAAGAAAAAAAAATGATAATATTAAATTAAGAGAACCATATTTAGTCACAGCAAAAATGGCATACTACATACTTATGAACAAAACACAACTCAAGCATGGATACCAACGGTTAACCAACCAAATAAAGGGGAAATAATATTATTGACAGTAGAAAAAAAGTGTCTCAATACAATTTCATGAATGTTCATGATACATCACCACCGAACTCTACATCACTCCCTCATCTTATTTTTTTGAAGGGGCGGTATATTACATTGTTCCTTGTGCAGTCCTATAAAAAAATTCCCATCCATTGAAGTACTCTCCAAACGAGCAAAATTCTCATCCTTTGAATAACTGCAAAGTACGAAATTAGTGTAGATTAGACAAGAAGCATTAAATAAAGGGCAACAACACATGAATTCGCTCAAACAACTTAACATCAAGACTGTGACTATTAGTCTTATATGTACCAGTTACTTTATCATTGAATCTCAAATTTGGAGATATGATATAAGTAAAAGAAGAACGATCAAACAACTACTCATTATCGAGAATTCAGGACAGTGTAATCCGCAAGCAAAATAAACACAATAGATCCAAAGTTAAGAAATTGATCATGAGACTTATGAAATGAATTAACACATTATGGTTGTTTATATAGGCAATGGAAAAAATCCTTGCCATATGTAGTTTGAGAAGTTTCAACTTCACTTTTGGTTGTTATCATTCTCCAGCGTTCTAAATTAGGATTACCAACGGCGGTTATCCAATGTTTTTTCGTGAATCAGATCACTGTGCTCTATCAATACTTTCCGTGAATAGAACATTCTAGCTGAGTATATCAATACTTTCCGTGAATAAGACCTTGCATTAAAATTAGTTTCTGTGAATATAACATTCTAGCAGATTACAAGTATCACACCTCAATGGTTTCCTAAGATAGATTTAGCATTAAATTTTTTAGTTTTCAAGATTTGTATGAAAATGCTTTACATGTAGTATAGATATATTACTAGATCTGACCCGCTCAATACGACCCGTTATATCACATTTTCACGACTCGGACTCTAAAGAGATTGTATGCAAAACGACATTCCGGACAGCTTTTTAGTTTTAGCCGAGACCCGAAAATAGATAGAAAATGACCAAAATGCCCCTGCAAATTTCTGCAAGAACCATGACATTTTTAATAACTTGTGGCATTTTTAGTAAAAGTGCAGATTTTGACCTTGGGTTTGACCCGTTATTACTTGATTTTAAAACTAGCAAGCCTCACGGCAATGTAAAACATCATTCCGAGCAACTTTCGTGTTTCGCCGGAAGGCCGAAACGGACTCGAAAGTGCTCAAATTGCCCATTTTCGAATCTGTCACCACCCAAATAAATTACCATAGCTGTTTGAAAATTTTTAAGTTTTCAAATCTTGTTTTCGCCGTAACTTCTTCGTTATTAGGAGTTACGGGGCGTTCGAATTACCGAAACGATCATAAAAATACCCTCTACCATATTTTCTAAACCAAAATCAGATTTTACAAAAGATCAAACCTCGTTTTCCGCACCAAAGTTTCTGCTCAGATTTACATGTTACGAAACATGCCAAAAATCCATTTTTGACTAAAAATTCATTCACGACACAATCTAGGATAGTTTATAAACCATATCCAACTCGCTCAATCAACCAAAACAAAATCTAACTAAACGACGCAAGATCCCTCAGATTTCATCACATGCAATAGCCGAAAATGAATCAAATCACAAAAACAATTTTCAAACTACCGTAAAATACTTACAACCAACATAAAAATGTTTTCGGCTTCCCTTTGGCATAGCTCGAACTTGGACGAGACCCCGAACGACATAACAGACAATTTTCAAACAAAACCAACTTCACTACCACGATAATCTACCCCTTTTACTACCACTTTTCAACCGAAATTACTTGAATCAAACCCGAACTCCAACTAGAAAAATATCCATTTGCATGTTATATATTTTTGGTGGAAAACGTAGGAAATAACGAGGGGATTAAGAAAATATAGCTAGATCATTTTGCATGTGAGTTTTCCGGCGACCGACGGCGGCTTTCGGTGGTGGTGCTCGGCCGGAAAAGGGAGGAGAGGGGAGAGCTCTATTTTTGTTAAAACAAAAGAGTATATGTGTGTGTGTGTGTGTGTTTGGTTTATATAGAGTAATTGTAGTTTGAGATTTTGACACCTTTGGTCCCTCCCTCTTTTCTAGTTTAGACATTTGACACGCCAACTTTTTACTTAAAATAAAAACCGATAACCGTAGCTCGAGATTACACTTTCGTGACTAAATTTATTTTCGTCACGCTAAATTTAATTTAAAACATTTAATAAAAATGTTAACTCACGTCAATAATAAAGTTTTGACTCGTTCTCGGCTAGAACGCGGGAAATAATGTCGGAGTCCAACAAAATATGGGTTTCGAAAAATATAAAATTAACGGGGCGCGTCATAAATTTTTATGAGGCTCAAAACGTTCAACGGTCGCGCGGTCAAACTTTGACTCGCGAATCGGCTAAAAATAATATTTTCTCAAATCCGTTCGTGATAAAATATGAAAATAATTATTCTCGAGAAATAAAATTTTAAATGTCAATGTTCGATCTTATGAATATATAAAATAATAATTATGACGTCAAATTCGCGATCGTCATACGCGTCGTAAAACTCGGGTTGTTACAGCCCACGCCAAGTTACCCTGATACGTCGTATTGAATTTTAATACGCCATATCGACCAATTTTCAGAGTCTATAAATACCAAAACCCTAAATACGATTTAGGGTATGCTTTTAATATTTATTACATGCACCTTCCATTCAATATTTATTAATTATTATACAATAGATGTAAACATCCAAAAAGTGTGGTTCAAATATTAGTACTCATTAACCATTACAAATCGATGATGATTGAACAACGCGCTCAATGAACAATCTACAAAAAGAAAAAAGAAAAATGGATAATGAATCAACTAATAATACATCAAGGAAAAGGGAAAATTATTGTCGAGCAGAGAAAAAAAACAAATTTATTAGGGTTTATTGACGAAATTTGGGATTGATGAATATGTTTTTGAAAGATCGATTGAAGGATATAATGAACTCTTTGGATTAAACTTAAAAATTTTTAATTAAGGAATTGATATTGTATAAATACCGAATTGTAGAATAAAGGGTCTTATCTTTTAGTGTTTTCGGCTGAATATCTTAAGGGAATGAAGTGACCTAACACTACTTTGGCTTTGCTCCTCCTGGTTGAGTGTTGTTTGTGGATGAATAACCTAGGTTTCGAACCGTGCCAAAGGACATATTTTTATACAAAATTCGGAAAATCAAAAGATTTATGCAAAACATTTAGAAAAATTCATGCTTTTAGGTGCTGTCATCGTTGAGGTGGCAGAGAAACCATATTTTAAGAAAAATTCCGAAAATATATAAGAATTAAAAAAAAACATTGTGTGTGCCATATGTCATCGTTTATGAGTGTCATGTATCGTTGAGGTGGCAAAAAACCCTTTTAAAATTCAGTCATAGTTAGCCTCCATTATCAATGTTTATATTTATATGTATATATATTTATATATTCTATATATATTATAATATATTATATATATATATGTATTATATATATATGTATATATATTGAAGTGTTTATTAGAAACCCATTTTAAGTGCAGAACTTTACAGAACCATTTTAAGGTCAATCTAGGCCATTTATTTTTTTGATCAATTGGTTATTTTAAGGATTGTAGCATAAATCGTAATTAATTGTAGTATCCTATTACATTTTAATTATAGTATCATATTACATTTAATAATTGGTTAAAGGGCAATAATGAAATTTCATTTTGATCATTTACATGAACCGTTCCTATTATTATGCAGTCAAGAATAATAGGTTTACAAAAGTCATATCCTTCTCTCTCTCTCTCAAAACATATCAATGCTGCCTCTTTCTCTATTCCTTCATCTAAAAATATGTAGTGCATGATTGATATTATTAGATGTTTTCTACATAACCATCTAATGACGACTACCATAACCATTGTTAGATGGGTTTCCGGAGACTGTGTCTTAGGGTTTTGGTGTTCTTTTTTTCGGATCTGAACATATTGGCCACATCTACATTCGGATATGAAGAACTAGTGTTTGTTTGGAGTAACAAAATCAAATATATGAAGAACATACGTAAAGGAACTAAATGGTTTAGTAACTAACTGGTAAGTGTTTTTTTATATTAAGCAGGCTGTTCTCTTTAAATCTATAACCGCTGGATCCTTTTTTTTTTTAATTTTCAATTGATAGAGTGAAGAAAAACACATGGAGGCCCCGTTTGGCATGAAGCTTTTTACGATCTTTTTATGAGATACTAGCTTTTTGTTTTCAAAATTAATTTTCTAGCTCCATTTGGTTAACAATTGTGAAGCTTTTTATTTAATGAAACATCTCCTTTTTGTGACGCTGATCAAAGCGCGTTGTGAATTTTGATGAGCTTTTTAAACCCAGTTTTACTTTAATACCCTTTTAAAAACATAATAATAAGATTGGCAACCTCTCTTTCTATGATATTGCACTCTCCTCTCTTTGAATATATTTTTTATACACAGTCGAATTGCTAGGAACCATGTCACAGCTTACAAAGTACTTTATACTGATTTATTTATATATTAAATTCTATACTAGGAAAACATACGTTTTAGTTTTTAATAAGCTTCATGTCTTGTGGGTGAATTTATTAAATACATTATCCATCAGTGTTGTGTTGATGAGTTTAGTATTGTTCTATAAAAGATGAAAACTTAGAAATGAGGAAAAATATTGATCGGTTCTTTGGTTGGTGAGTAGGCAAAAACAAATACATAATAAAAAAAATATTCATTACCAGTATAACAACTATATTTTCCAATTACTATCTCAAATTGACATGGGCTGGGCTTGAAATGTTAATCAAAATAAAATTTGAACTGGTGCATAACTGATTATTGAGCTTTGTTGGAATGAGCCCATGTAAATATGTAACAATATATGATTATCTATGGCATTTACATGTCGTTTACAACTATTCTTTTTTTGAAGGGTACTCGTATGTTCTAATAAATTTGATGAGAAAGTGAAGAGTGCACGTATGTTCGTGAAAGATTACACATATGTTTTTGGAAGAGTGCATATGTGTTTTTGGAAGGGTACTCGTATGTTATAATAAATTTGATGAGAAAGTGAAGCGTGCACGTATGTTCGTGGAAGAGTACACATATGTTTTTGGAAGAGTGCATATGTGTTTTTGGATGGGTACTCATATGTTCTAATAAATTTGATGAGAAAGTGAAGCGTGCATGTATGTTCACGAAAGAGTGCACATATGTTTTTTGAATGACGTGTATATTTTTAACAAGATACATTTATATTTGAATTGTATTTCATTTTGTATCAAATTTTGTGTATATTATTTATGTTTTGGTTTGTTATAAATTTAGAGGTTACATGTACATGGTTATGCTTTTTGTTATAAGTTTAAAAGATTAAAGAATGTACATCAGATTCATATGTGCAATTAGCATTTTTTAGTAGAACAAGTGATGACTACACAATTGTACGCAAGAAACATATGTAAAATTAAAATATTAAAAAAACATATATGCATTTTTTTTAAAACATGTATGTTAAAAGATAAATATAAAATAAAAAAACTAATTTCAAAAATTAAATGATATTAAAAATGTTTTTTAATTAGGAAATTCAAAAAAACTAAAATTGTGGTTACTATTAATAATACTAAATTATTATTGGTTTTAAAACATGTGTATTGACTAAAAAATTCAAAAGAAGAAGAAAAAAGTATTATTTTTTCATTCTTAAATTTTAGGAATTAATAAAAAAACGTTTTTAATTAAAAAACTTAAAAACGTTTTATTAATTGAATACCTAAAAAAAGTGTAAAATATTTTTTTTTTAATTCCGAAGAATAAGTGATTTAAAAAACGTTTTTATTTAAAAATATGAAAAAGTAAAAAATATTTGCCGTGTATAAATAAAGTCAACGATAAACATTCATCATTAGAAGTCAAGACATTTATTAGTCATTAATTATATTGGCATAAAAATGTGATTGACTAATATACACTTTTCAATTAAATAAAAACATTTAATATTTGCTAACTTTTGATTGGTTGAAAAGAGTTCTGTAAAGTTCTGCGCTTAAAATGGGTTCTCAATATAACGTGCCCGTATATATATATATATATATAGTGAGACTTTCTTTTCAGAACCATTCTTAGTGCGAGAACTGACAGAACCACCAATTACTATCTCAAATTGACATGGGCTGGGCTTGAAATGTTAATCAAAATAAAATTTGAACTGGTGCATAACTGATTATTGAGCTTTGTTGGAATGAGCCCATGTATTATTGTATTACACAACTATATGATTATCTATGGCATTTACATGTCGTTTTTAACTATTCTTTTTTAAGGGTACTCGTATGTTCTAATAAATTTAGTTAGAAAAGTGATCTCTAATGTGTGCATGGTATATTCGTGAAAGAGTACACATATGTTTTTGGAAGAGTGAATATGTGTTTTTGGAAGGGTACTCGTATGTTCTAATAAATTTGATGAGAAAGTGAAGAGTTTGGCACGTTGTTCGTGGTAGGAGTACTCATATCTTTCTTTGGAGAGTGTTATGTGTTTTTGGAGGGGTACTCTTATGTTCTAATATATTTGATGAGAAAGTGAAGCAGTGCATGTATGTTCACGAAAGAGTTGCACCTTATGTTTTTTGAATGATGAAGTGTTATTTTAACATTAGATACATTTACTATTTTGAATTGTTTTTCATTTTGTATTCAAATTTTGTGTTATATTTATTTATGTTTTGGTTTGATAGAAATTTAGCAGGTTACATGTTACCTGGTGATGCTTTTTGTTATAAGTTTAAAAGATTAAAGAATGTACATCAGATTCATATGTGCAATTAGCATTTTTTAGTAGAACAAGTGATGACTACACAATTGTATCCAAGAAACATATGTAAAATTAAAATATTAAAAAAACATATATGCATTTTTTTTAAACATGTATGTTAAAAGATAAATATAAAATAAAAAACTAATTTCAAATAAATTAAATGATATTTAAAATTGTTTTTTTATAATAGAAAATTCAATATAAGTAAAATTGTGGTTTACTATTAATAATACTAAATTATTATTGGTTTACACAAGATATATGTGCACTCTACATATTGCTCATCATCTACTCGAGTTAAAAATACATGTGCATTTGAGTTCCTCCATATGCCCTTATATATACGTACTCGAGTTAGTTCATGTGTCCTTGTCTCTTTACTCTTACGTCTTTATCATAACTATCTTCTTCACTAGATAAAATGTACAAAACATATGTGCACCTTTTATTTTTCTCATCATAGTCGTACCTTTGTTAACCACAAAAACAATTAATAAATGATTTATTAATCATCATGAACAATCCTTTCTTATCATCTGAAATATGAAAAATCGAATTTAATCATAACAGTTAGTGTTTTAATATATGTATAATCCAGCAGAACACATATGCATACTTACTTATAAGCTATTCTTGATAAAAAAAATGCATAATATCAAACGACAATTTGAACTATGCAACTAGCTGACGCATATGCATAATTTAAATACATATATTTACTTATATCTTTGATATAATATTAACCTTAAAACACACATGCACAAATTACCCGGTTTAAATCGTTCCTAATCTGACCCATTTACCTATTTAAATCAAATTGTATATGATTATATTGACTAACCAATAATGGAGTATATATTGACTACCAGTTATATATTGACCAACCATCAACACATAAAAGTACTTGGATCTCTTAGAATACGTATGCATTTGTACAACAATAATAGATTTAAGAAACAACTTCCAATACAGAGAAAAGCAAACACCACAATGAACCTATTCATCATGATAAACGAATTATACAAAAAAGCTCATACTCCACATAGAAAGGGAAAATAGGTATTCAATTTAACTAGATATCATCAAAATTAAACAGACTGGGTTACGTCTATTTCACCGAAAAATTACTTCATATCTATAAGTTACAAATAACCAAAATCAAATTACCAGAAACAAAATATTTTAGTTACACCAAATGACTAACAAAATTAATTGATAACCACCAAGCAATCTGAATCATATGAACAAACGGTTTCGAAAGCGCAAAAAAAACGCAATAAACAACTAAACAATTCAAAAACCGTACCTTGATGGCTTGATCATTTTTAAACATCACACTACATAAAAAATAGATGCATCGTGATGTTGCATGTTATCGGCTCGGCGATGATGTAGCTCGTCGGATTTTCATTTTTATCATACCCGTTGATGCTTGCTCGATCTAAAGATGAAGAACCCAAGATTAGTTGTAAAAAAAACTCTTGACTTTATCTCCTCGAGCCTATTCATCGTTTATTAAAAATCCTACAACCAAAACAAGACAAAAAGCATCTTTAATTATTATAACTTTTTGCAATATCAAATTAAATATATTTAAGTCTCTAACAAAAATTAACAAAAAAGAAAGGTAAAAAAGAAACTCATATATTACATCTGTAACGCACCTCAATCGAGTTGGATGACATGATGAAGGAGAAAAAGAGAATGGAATAGAGAAAGAAGTGGGTTGGGGCGGTTGGGTTTTGTTTTGGAATGAGAAATAAATTAGGTTTAAACTAATTAAATGCAAATTTGTTGTTTTGAGATAAATACCGTAACTGCCCCTAACCTTTTGTAACATAGGACATAAATTTAACTTTATTTACGGTATTGCCATGTTAAATTAAATCCATTGATTGATTTGATCAACGGCTATAGTTGGTTCTCGCAGTTCTGTACATTTATTTGGTTCTGAAAAGAACCTCACACTCTATATATATATATATATACTATATATATATATATATTATATATATATTTATTTATATGTAATATATTTATTATATATATTATATATATATATATTTATATATATATGCTGGATCGATTGAGAAAGGTTTTTATTTTGAGATATTGAGAAGGTTTTCAAAAATGATAGATGTTTATACTTTGATTTAGGTTTTTCAAGCGTTTAGAACTTATTTTTATGTAAATTTTAATTCAAAATGTGTAAAAAAATATTGAATCAATGTTAAAAATCTCTCGATTTTGCGATATAACTACAATACTGAATCATCTGTACAGTTTTAATGAATCTTTACCATAACTCGATTTTAACAATGATTTGTGAATCAAATTTGTGATTTATAGATTCGATTCATTATCTAAATGAGATTTACTTGTGAAACAAATCAAAAAAATATTGAATCAATTTGCTCTCAAACAAAGATTTCTTAATATTCTTAAAAATAAAAACCTTCTAAATGGAACCGGTGCCTAGTTAATATATATATATTATTATATATATATATATACTATATATATACTAGTTTATGCGATACATATTTTATATATGCGCCCATAAATAAATCATGCAATACCAATTAAAGCAACATTATATATAAATTAATCATGCACGTAATTAGCAAGAATTTAATCAAAATCATCTCGCTTTTGCAAGTAAACAATTAATTCACGTACAAAGATTTCATGCATACCACATAAACAAGCATGCATCCAAGATATATTAAACTTAATAACCTAATGTTGTAGGAGCCTTAATAAATATGCATATCTTTGTTGGAGCTTTTTCTGTTATGACTGATTTTGCAGTTTTGGAGGATATGAATGCTTATCGTGATGAAGGAATGGGCGATAATATTGTTGGCGAACCATTCTTAAGAGAAGTTAGAATTATAGCAAAACGTTTCAAAGATATTATTACTCTTTATAATGGTGATGATGAAGTACCTTACCAAATGGTGCGATCACATCCGAGGTTTAAAAACCACACGAATAAGCAATGTAACAAGATCCTACCATTACTGAAGATAAGTGAGAAAGATGTGAAGAATAGAACCTCGCATGCATACCAAAATCTTAAGGGGTTCTACAAAGGAGTTTTAAATCTAGGACCCAATTTGTTAGGAATACGAAAATCCTAGGAAAGTATCGGTCACTCCATAGATAACTGTCGTTAGCGTGTTTAGTTATTTTTGGAAACTTAATAGGATAAGTTAGGAAAATCCCATGGAAAGCCCATGTAAGCCCATCCATGGCCGGACTCATTAGGGTATTTATACACCTCTCCATGCCTTGAAGAGGTGGTTGGTTGTTCATTTTTCACACATTAATACAAAGTTCTCTTTTATGTTTACTTTCTCTCTCTAAGTGTTCATCCAACCACTCTCTTCTTGATCACCTCTCTTTTACCTTCTAACTATATGTTATTAGATTAGTCTTTAATTGGTATCAAGAGCCATGGAGTGGTGTGCTTAGATTTTGTGTTTTTATTGTTGTTTTGTTTTGGTTCGTGTGTTTTACTTCAAAAAGGGCCACGTCTTTTGATTTTTTTCTTGTTTTCTAAGATTAAATTCCACACTAAAAGATCATCTACATAGGTAGCTTTGATCTAGTATCCTTGGATATAGGTGTGTGCTTAGATTCAAACAAAAATCTCTTATTTTGTGTCATTTTGGGTTCATTAGCTTTATAAAGGTCAAAACTTGATTTTAATTTTTTTGGCTTAAAAACCTTAAAGTTTCCATTTTTCTTGTCCCTATAGGCTTAGTAACACTTTTAGTACAAAAATTCTCGGAAAACAATCGTCAAAAACGTGTCTTTTTGAGTTTTGAAAAGGTGGGTTTCGAGAGACAACCGATCTAGATATTTTTTTGTGAGTACCGATCTAGTGTTCTTCAGTGATAACCGAACTAGTAGTTTTCAGTGAGTACCGATCTAGTTTTCTTCAGTGATAACCGAACTAGTAGTTTTCAGTGAGTACCGATCTAGTTTTCTTCTGTGATAACCGAACTAGTAGTTTTTCAGTGAGAACCGATCTACTATTTTTTAGTAAGTATCGATCTAGTTTTCTTCTGTGATAACCGAACTAGTATTTTTTAGTGAGAACCGGTCTAGTATTTTTCAGTGAGAACCGAACTAGTAGTTTTCAGTGAGAACCGAACTAGTTATTTTCCTTGAGAACCGATCTAGATACGTTTCAGTGAGTACCGAACTAGTTGTTATCAGTGAGTACCGATCTAGATCAATTCAGTGATAACCAATCTAGTCACTCTCAAAGACCACCGAACTGGTCAAGTTTAATAGAAACCGAACAACTTAAATTTCCAAATTATACGGTTTATTTCTTTGACTTATAAAATCCAGTGAAACATTAACCTGTTTTCCCAGTTTGTCAAGAATTGTAAAATCCGTGTGTTTTAAGAAATTAAAACACTTTAAAAGACAACTAATCAAACACATTTCTTTCTACGCCGTTCGATCTGACTATATCTTTGTAAAATACAAATTTATCATGACGACTCTTGCGACAAAAGATATTCTTTGTGTGCTGAACCAATTGTCCACCCATGTTGGAAAAAGATATGTATGATTCTTGGAAAAGCAGAATGGAGCTATAAATGATGAATAGATAACATGGACGAATGATCCTTGAATCCGTTGACATGTTCCAATCATCTGGGCCTTAATTGAGGAAATAGAGTGACATAAACCAAAGAATATCCTGAGTTATCTGCTACGCAAGCCATTCAAGTGATTTGTGATGTCCAAAGGCAACAAAATATTATTCTCACAAGGACTACCACCAAAGGTTATGCTTTGGTTAGCAATCCTAAAGTCGCCAAGGCATTTGGGACTAATTCAACTTCTAATGCAGGAACTTCATTCGACGAAACAGGAAAGAGAGTGTAAGCTTTATGATGAATTTGATAAGTTTGCTTATACGAAGGGGGAAACACTACGTGATTTCTACTTGAGATTCTCACTGCTACTCAACGACATGAACATCTACAATATGAAACTGGAACAATTTCAAGTGAACACCATGTTTTTGAATACTCTTCCTCTTGAGTGGAGAAAATTTATGACTGATGTCAAACTGGTTCGGGATTTACATACAACTAACATTGACCAACTTCATGCCTACTTGGAACAACATGAATTTCATGTAAATGAGGTTTGTTTAATGCATGAACGCAACTCAGATCCGCTTGCTTTGGTTGCAACCCATTAGATGACACAGTCTCCTTATCCAACTCATCAACACTCATACCAAAACTCCCAATTTCAACCACATGGTTTACCTTATCAGTCTCAACAGTACTCAAATAATCAATCATCAACACCTCCATCAATCACTTATCCATCCAATGATTATCAATCATCAGTTCATCACAACGTTGATTCTCCACCATCATCCATCCCTCAATTGGAATATGCTCCCACAGTTAACCAACAATCTAAATTTCCCTAACTAGACTCATGTCTAATTGTTCTAGTGTTCTAGAAAGGTGATGATCCCATTGATGCCATCAATCACATGATGTCTTTCTTGACTGCTGTTGTCAGTTCCCGCTATCTTACTACCAATAACCAGCTGAGGAATTCGTCAAACCCTAGGCAACAAGCTACCATTAATGATAAGAGAGGGACCTTACAACCAATTTAGGAGAGACACACTTTTTTGCTGCGGGTACTACAAGGACCTACACTCCAGGAGCAACTGGAAGCAATTCTGGGAAACAAAGGACTGTTATTTGTTACAACAACAAAGGGGAAGGACACATGTCCAAACAGTGCACTAAACCTAAGAGGAAACGAGATGATTCATAGTTTAAGGATAAAGTGTTGTTGGTACAAGCTCAGGCAAATGGTAAAATTCTACATGAGGAGGAACTAGCATTTTTGGCAGATCCAGGAATTGCAAAAGGTCAAGCCACACATACTGTCATTACTCACAACGCTGCTTATCAAGCTGATGATTTAGATGCATATGACTCTGATTGTGATGAACTCAACACTACCAAAGTTGCTCTTATGGTGAATTTGTCTCATTATGGTTCAGATGCTCTCGATGAGGTACACAATCATGATAATGTGGATAACAATATGATTAATCAAGCTGTGCAGGCGATGCCGTCTTATGAAAAGTCGAATGTTGTGAATCATTCAGAGACTGAAATAACCAGTGATAACAATATCATTCCTTATTCTCAGTATGTGATTGAATCACAACAGACAGCTGTTTAGAATTCTAACTCTTCTGCACAACAAGATGCACTGATATTATATGTGATTGAACAACTAAAAACCCAAGTAGTTAATTGTACCAAGATAAATCTGGACAATAAAAGTGTCAATGATACTTTAACTGTTGAGCTTGAAAGATATAAGGAACAAGTTAAAGTTTTGAAAGAAGGACAAAATGTTGATTTAAGGAGTAATAATAACGTTTCAAATTCAAGTGCACAGTCTATAGAGATTGATCTTCTTAAACAAACTCTTTCTGAACATTTAAAAGAAATTGAATCTTTAATGCAAACAATTACTCTTCTCAAAAATGATTTTAAGAAAGAAGAATCTAGAAATATTGATAGGGAAATTGCTTTAGAGAAGAGGATCAAACAGCTAGATAATATTGTTTTTAAAAGAGATCAATCTGCACAAACTGTTCACATGTTAACGAAACTTTAGTTTTTCTATGATCATACCACTAAACAAGCTCTAGGTTTTCAAAATCCTTTCTATCTGAAGAAAGTTCAGCAGTTGGAACCAAAGCTTTATGATGGTAATGTCATTAAGAATACGAGTGCTATTGTGATTCCTGACTCCGAAGAGACCCTAATGCTTGCTGAAGAGAGTCGTTCAAAAATGCTTTTAAAACAAAAGGATCCTATGATGTTAGAAAAGAAAGTCAATACTACACCAGTCGATTATGCTGTTCTTAACCAACTTTCTCAAGATTTTGAAACACGATTTGTTCCACAAACTGAATTATCTGCTGAACAAGCCTTTTGGTCTCAAAATTTTATGAATTCTCCAGATCCTACTCTTTTTAGTAGACCCACCAAAGTTGAGGTTCCAAAAGAACTTCCTAAAGTCAGCATGGTTAATACGAGTTTGAAGAAACTTAAACACCATCTTGCTGGTTTTGACGTGGTTGTCAAAGAAAGAACCATGGCCACAGCTATCACTAAGGGCTCGTGGGGGTTCGAACATACAAAAGCTTGTTTTAGGGATGAAATAATTCCATTTGTAAAAGCACTGAAGGACTTGTTTAATACATTCGATCAATATTTGATTGATGAACTTTCTAAATTCCAAAATGTCTTTCTTCAAATGGAACAGGTTGTGGAACAATATCGTTTAGAGTCTAAAACATTTAAAGTGAAAATGAATCAAGTTTTGAACGAAAATGAACGACTCTTGGAACAAGTCATTAACAAAGATATTGTGAACATAATTATGAATTCTTCTGTGGATATTGCTTCTGTAAATATGCATGAATGTGAAAAGTGTCTCAAACTTGAGACTGGGCTTCTCAACAAAAAGGATTTCGTTGAAAAAAGATTTACGATAAATTGTTCAAAAGTTTTACCAATCTTAAAAAACATTGCATCTCTTTAGAAGTTGATTCTCAAATTAATAAGGAAATAATTCTGTTTCAAATCAAAATGCTCCAAGTTTTGATCTATTATTTGAATTAAATGAATTGAAAGCTCAGTCCCAAGAGAAAGACACGGTCATAAAGAAGTTAAAAGAGAGAATTAAATCTCTAAGTGGAAAAATAAATAATGATAAGATTAAAAAGGACTTAGAAGAGATTAAAACTATAAATATTGAATTAGATCATAGGGTTCAAAGCTTATTGCTGAGAATGAGCATTTGAAGCAGACCTATAAGCAACTTTATGACTCGATTAAACCAACACGTATTCGATCAAAAGAACAATGTGATAATTTAATTAATCAAGTCAATCTAAAGTCTGTGGAAATTTTTGATTTAAATGCTAGTCTTCAGGAAAAAGTTTTGGTAATTACAGCTCTCAAGGATGATTTAAGAAAACTTAAAGGAAAAGCTCTAGTTGATAATGATGTTACAAAACACCCTAGTGATCCAGAAATGCTTAAGATTGATGTGGAACCTATAACCCCTAAATTGTTAAATAAAAAGACTGCTCACTCTGCCTATATTAAGCACACTCAGCAAGAAGCTACAGTTCTTAGGGATCTAGTTGAACATGTTAAATCAAACCATCCACTAGATCAATCCTTAGAATGTGCCAATAGGTATGCTAAACGTCAGGAGTTGCTTACAAACATTAGTAAAACCTGCCCTAGTATCAACAATGCTGATGGAAAATTAGTGGTTGTGACCCCAAAGAACAAGGACAAAAGAGTTAGATTCACTGAGCCCGCTCATCTAGAAACCCAAGAGAAAACACAAAACCTCTTCCTCATCGAACTTAGTTCAACAAAACCTATGTTGTTTCTAAAGGAGTAAAACCGTTACTAGTGGCTAGCGGATCACAGCCTTCAGGCAACTACAAAGAAAGATAAGATTCAGCAAAAAACCGTCTACTAGTGCTAGCGGATCACAGCCTTCAGGCAATACAAAGAAAGATAAGATTCAATGAACACCAAGTAGTACTCAAAAGAATAAAGTAGAAGCTCACCCTAGGACAGTTAAATCTAGTTTGAAAAATAAGAATTGTTTTGTTAAACTTGAAGGAAATGCAAATGTGCAGCATTCCAAGGTTAATGCGAATCCTAAACTTCTATGTGTTAAGTGTAATGGTTACGTGCTTTTTGATAATCATGATTTGTATGTTCTTGATTTTATCAATGATGTGAATGCTCGTACTAAATCTAAATCTGTTAAGAAAAGTTCGTAGAGAAAAGTTTAGAAACCAACAGGAAAAGTGTTCACAAATATTGGATACACTTGGAGACCTACTGGTCGGACCTTCACTATAGTAAGAAATGCATTCCTTTAACTAGGATAACCACAACTACTGAAGTGCCCCTTAGGAAACCAGCTGCTCTAGAAAGTGATACACCTAAGACTGTAGTAACATTCGTTTACTCAAGGAAACCTAGGAAATCTAAAACTAATGTTCCCGTTAGCAAACCTAAGATTATTAAATCTATATCTGCTAACAAAAAGGAACCTACTAAATCTTGGGGATCCATAGTTTCGGATGTTCCACCTTCCTCGCTTGATGAATGCAGGTCGTCCAAATTGTTCTCTGGTATTTGGACTCTGGTTGCTCTAAGCATATGACCGGAGATCGCTCTCAGCTCACTAATTTTGTTAATAAATTTTTGGGTACAATCAAATTAGGAAATGATCACATGGCAAAGATATTGGGATATGGTGATTATCAGATTGGGAATGTTACGATCTCAAGGGTTTACTACGTAGAAGGACTTGGACACAACTTATTCTCTGTTAGGCAATTCTGTGATTCAAACCTGGAAGTTTCTTTTCGTCAACACACCTGCTTCATTTGTAATCTAGAAGGTGTTGATCTATTGACTAGATCTCAAGGAAACAATATTTATACTCTGTCTCTTGGAGATATGATGGCGTCCTCTCCTATATGTCTCTTGTCAAAGGCCTCAAAGACTAAGTCCTAGCTATGGAACCGACGTCTATCTTATCTGAACTTTGGTGAAATCAACCATTTAGATAGACACGGTCTTGTTTAAGCTCTCTCTAAGCTAAAGTTTGAAAATGACCATCTGTGTTCGGTGTTTGCAATGGGCAAAAGCAAGAAGAAACCCCACAAACCTAAATCTGAAGACACCAACAAAGAAAAACTCTATTTCTTGCACATGGATCTTTGTAGACCAGTGTGTGTCGCAAGTGTTAATGGAAAGAAGTACATCCTCGTCATTGTCGATGATTACTCTCGGTTTACATGGGTAAAGTGCTTAAGTTCAAAAGATGAAGCTCCAGATTTCATAATCAAGTTTCTCAAGATGATCCAAGTACGGCTTAAAGTAACTGTTAGAAGAATAAGAACAGATAATGGTAATTGATAGTGAGAACTTGGGTACGTTACACGAAAGCTGATATTGGTATTTTATTGGTTATTGCACCACAAAGAAAAGCATTTCGAATTTACAACCGACGTACCAGACAGAATCATTGAGACAATTCATGTAGATTTTGATGAGCTGACTGCAATGGCTTCTGAACACATCAGTTCAGGACCCGCACTTCATGAAATGACTCCTGCAACAATCAGTTCAGGACTCGTGCCAAACCCTCCTCCTTCAACACTGTTTGTACCACCTTCAAGAACTGATTAGGATATATTGTTTCAATCGTTGTTTGATGAATTGCTTCAATCCTCTACCATGTCGTTGAATTTTCCCAGCCCTGAAGTCATTGCTCAATCGATGAATAGTTAGCTCCAGAACCGCTGTCTCAATCGGTTCACCTCTAACAACAGTTGGAACCAAGATGCACCATTTACCTAGTAACTCTCAACAACCACCGAACTCAATCCTCCCATCATTCCTAACGATGTTGAAGAAGACAATCATGATATTGAAGTTGCACATATGGGTAATGATCCGTACTTTGGTATCCCAATTCCAGAAGTTTCTTTTGATCAATCTTCATCGTCGGATATTATTCATACAATTGTGCATCCCGATCACTAAAATTTTAAACCACAAATAGCAAATGGATGAGGATCACCACATGAAAAATATAATCAGGTGACTCGCTACGACCCAGTTTCCCTAAGCTGCAATTACATGAGCAAGCTCTTTTTGTTATACGATGCTTTCTTCATGTGTTGAACCCAAGACGTTTAAAGGTGCTTTAACTCAATTTGTTGGATCGAAGCAATGCAAGAAGAGCTCAATGAGTTCGAACGACTTGAAGTATGGGAGCTCGTACCCCGACCAGATAAAGTTATGGTTATTACTTTGAAGTGGATCTACAAAGTGAAACTAGACGAACTGGGAGGTATTCTAAAGAACAAAGCTCGGTTAGTGGCTGTGGTTACCGTCAAGATGGAGGGAATGATTTTGAAGATTCTTTTGCTCCGGTGCAAGATTAGAGGCTAAGGATTTTTCTCGCGTTTGCGTCACATGAACATGGTGTCTACCAAAATGATGTGAAAACTGCATTTCCTAAATGTAATCGTCAGGAAGAGGTTATATGTTAGCCAGCCGGCTGGGTTTGTGGATCCAGATAACCCCATCAGGTAGTACAAAGCTAAAGAATAGCTCTTTAAGGGTTGAAACAAGTCCACGCGCGTGGTATGATATGTTGTCTTCATTCCTGATATCCCAAGACTTCTCCAAAGGCTTAGTGGATCCTAGTCTGTTTATCCGAAGGGACGACAAGGAATTACTTCTGGTACAAATATATGTCGATGATATTATCTTTGCTACTTCTACACCTAAACTTTGTGACATATTTGCTAAATCTGTGTTAAATTTAAGATGTCCAATGATGGGCAAAATCTTATTTTTCTTAGGGACTACAGAATTCTCAAAGTCCCTGAGGCATCTATATATAACCAGTCAAATTATGCCTCCTTGAATCATTAAAGAAATACGACTTTGATTCTTGTGACCCAGTGGATACTCCCATGGTGGAGAAATCCAAACTGGATAAGGATAAAGAAGGGAAAGCCATTAATCCATCACACTATCAGGGCATGATTGGCACCCTCCTTTATCTCACAACTAGTAGACCTGACCTACATTTTGCTATATGCATGTGTGCCCGGTATCAGCTCGGCCTACAAAAAAAAGCACTTAAATGCGGTAAAGGATCTTTTTGATATCTAAAAGGAAGCATTAATCGGGGACTATGGTATCCGAAGGATTCTTCGATTGCTCTAACAGCATTTGCAGATGCGGATCAGCTGGTGTCAAGATACAAGACGTAGCACATCTGGTAGTATGCAGTTCTTGGGGTGATTGGACTTAGTTAGTTGGTCATCATAAACGGCCAAAAAAGCGTGCGATATCTAGTACGGAAGCTGACTATATTACTTGTGTCCGGATGTTGTGCTCACGTCCTATGGATCGAGATCACAACTTACCGAATATGGCTTTGGTTCAATAAATTTCACTATGTACTGTGTAACAAAGCGATATTGCCTTATGATGCTACACGTTCAACATTCCGATCCAAGCATATAGACATCTATTTCCCTTTATCAAGGGAGCATGTTGAGAATGGGGCTGATCAACTTTACTTTGTCACATACGGATATCAACTGGCGGCATCTTCACTAAAGCTCTTAGCCGAGAATGAATTGATTTCTGATCAAGTGGGAATGCGAAGTTTTACGCCACGAGACTTGAAAACAACTGGCAGGTGAAGTTGATGAAATAATGAAGGTACCGATTCAATATCCTGATTCCTTGTATAATTTTAAACAAATAAAACCAAAAAGTTTTTTTCATTTTAAAAATTTTTATAAAAACAAAATACAATAATTATAAAATCATATAACCAAAGAAAAAATTAAAAAAGAGACAAATATAAAAAGAGGTAATAATGGATGTCTTCTGAAATTGATAGCATTTAGTCTTAGGAAATGTCATTCAAAATAATGTATTCGATCCATGTAAATGAAGTTCGAGCAGAAGTTCTAAATGTTTTTCAAAACATGCCAAATGGCTTGCTATTATTTCAGATAGTAAACCGGACATCATCTTAAAGGCAAGTATTCCGTCAAAAAAGAAACTTGACCTCTCAACGGGAATTTATTCTCGGGCATGGTTTACTTTATGACCATGCAAAGGCTTGTGTTTACTTTGCAACACAACCCGTGCTTCATATATTACCATGAGTGTACGTGTCAGTGCGTTTATGTGTCAAAATAAGAGAAATCTTATTTTTATTGATAAAAAAAAGTTGTCTTCATAATGAATTAGTGTTTTCAGTAATCACAAAAAGATTTTCAATACAAATTCGACCACTCAAATACCAATCACAAAAGCTCTTTGAATAGAAAAGAGTCATCATTTGAGAGGGAGAATGTGTCATCCAATAATCTTTTAAAGCGGTCTTTCAAAATAAGTATGAATAACGTATTAAAGTTTTTGATAATGACGGATCACAATTTCAAGGGGAGTTAATCTATATTAACTACAAGAGCTTTTAGATGTCATTTGTTTAAATCTTTATGGACTTATTTTCAATTTGAGACTTAGTGAATTCAGGCCTTAAACTACATTCGATCAATATTGCCAACACCTCATAGTTTGTAAAAGACTTAGAAATGCTTGGAAATACTTTCATAGTTTTAAAAGCCTTAAAGTTGATTTATAGATAGATGTAAGCTTATTAATTTTTACAAAAAACGATCTCACGTATATGTGCGTACAAGGGTTTTGCTGATTCTGTGGCATCGAAACCAGCAAGGGGAAAGGAGTAGGTGTATTCTTGATAGTGTCCTTGGCCTTCTTGTAAGGTTAGCTTCTTTTGTCTTTTGAGGTTAGCTTCTTTTGATTTTAGGCCTCTTTGAATCTTTCAGGTACACTATTTCTATCACATGGTAGAAGAGACATCTCGTCATTAGTCAGTATGCATCATTTGAGTCCCCAGGGGGAAGTGTTGGGAGTATAATTATTTAAAATGTGAGAAGAGTTCTGTCTGATTCAATTAATGTTTTTCCTGAACGGTCAATCCCTAAGCTTATTCTTAAAAGAAGTAGAAATATTTGATAAAAGAGGTAAGCATAGGTATGATGATTCCTTAAGTTAGTTAGTATTCTGTAGAAAGAAATGCACATTTGGGACTAGTTGACTTAGTTGTTTTTCATTCGAATACTCTTAGAGGGATTAATTTGACATTCGGGACTTAGTTGACTTTGGTGTTGCCATCTTTATATCAAAATATCTGATGAGAGAATGCGCTATCCGGACTTAATTGTCTTTGGTGTTGCGGTAACAAATTCTTAAAAGGGTTAATTGTGTACTTCGGATATCTGGGCTTTATACATTAAGACTACTTGATGCGGCTTGCAAAAAGGGTATGAATCTACTCAAGAAAGGATTGTTGATTTAGGGGGAAGCTAAGACAACTTCTTAAGAGAGACTACAGGGAAGACCTACGGCTGTACAAAGTACATATGATTCAATCTTTATGATGTTCTCATCACTCAGGTCAAACCTCATAAATAATAAAAACTTGTGAATTTGTATATATGTAGTGTAGACTTAATGGTGATAATAAGGAGTGCTCGAGTACAAAATTTTCAAGAATTTCTTAGTAAATTCAAAAATTTTCAAATTATTGTACTCAGCACTGTCTTATATACCCTCATAAATTGAGGGGGGAGATTAAAATGTTCCTGTTAGATATTATGAAACATTTGGTCCCCGAAAGTTTAATCAATTGATATCCCAAAATATCTAGGATTAACATTTTAGATAAGGGGAGAAAATGTGATTAAACTGCATCTTATTTGTATTGAAATGTGATCATATAAAAATGAACTCAATGCATCTCCATATTAACATGTACTACGATTATCGATGCACATGTTAAGGGTGAGGCCTTTAGTGTGATGAAAAAACTCTCAAAGTGTAAACCTTTTTGATTATTTATACAAAACACTTTGATTGAACTTTCAATGATTTTGGTTTTGATTTGATGGAATACCAATGACGACCCATGTACTTAAATTTATGGAGTATACGGTGGTTAAGGCATAGGTATTCAAATCCCATGATCCACAGCGAGAAACGGGGGGTTACCCTAGGGATATCACTAGATAGTGTAGAAGTCCTAAGGTATGATACAAAAGGATTAAAAGTGCGATTAAGGGAAGAGTGCGGACTGAGATGGTGCTAGTACTGACAAACCCTAACAAGGTTCTAGTTATGAATCTCGGTAAGCGCTGAAGGGGTAGAAGATTAAAAAGAAAGTTAAGATAAATGGGGTAAAGAAAGAAGCCTCGCTTCACACTTAGGCAGAAACGGGTCATTACAATCCTGTGGTAAGAATCACAAAGGTATTGCTGACCTTTGAAGATCTGAATCATGGACCAGTGAGCAATGCAAATCCATCCTAGCCACTCAGAATCTATCAAAAGATTTATGTTTCATTTCTCATTGAGATTTACGTAATTCTAACAACCTTTCTCACTCGAGTTAATTGATTATGAAAAATGAGAGTCTATCAGCCTCCCGGATCACTAAAAAACCGAAAGTGCACTATTGAGTCTAGAGCAACGAGATCATCCATAAATCTCATTAGCGAATCGTCTAAATTATGCTTGCTATCTCACACAATGTGAATAACGAGAAATATAAAGAGTCTTACGCATTATCCTTGTGATTTTGCCAGAACATCTGAGTGATTTCATTCATAATGAAGATGGAAATCCTGCTTGAGCCACTTCAACAAGTATGGTAGGTTGACTTGTGCGATTCTCTACGGATCAAACCTTGTGACATCTGGAAAAAAACGATGTGTGCGATTCTATAAGGAATCAAACTTGTTCCGCAGGTTACGATTGACGATTGATGGATGAACTTTTGAACTGATTAACACTTCGATGTGTCACAAAACCACTTTAGCAAGCTTGGCACGTCGATAATTTTCAACATCAAATTTTTTTATTTACTCGGTTAGACAGTAACTCATGGTTCACTCTTATGTTCTGTCTGCTTTGAGACGTTCCAGTAATGAGAACATGCTGGTTTGATGAATCTAATACATTACGTTAGAAGATTCTATACTTTAGTGGAAATCATGTTAAGGATATTCTTCTTAATTTGAATCTACCTGATCACAGGGTTGATCTCACGGATTCAAGGTTACTCCAATCCAGCATTAGGCGAATACAGAGCCATATTCGTCCCTCCGGCTTTATTGCTAACTGTTTTAATGCAGGGTTACTTATAGATGGAGGTGAAGGTACTGATTCCAGCTAAAAATCACCAAGATTCATAGCCACATGCTCATACCTGACCGACAAACATAAAGACATCATGAAAGCTCAAGTACATGTTTCAAGACTTCCACTACTCTGATACCGTACGTCTTTCTTGAAGTGATGAAGTATTAATGTCAACGAATTTCAAAGAAGTTTCCGTCACTCTGATACCGAACGTCGTTCTCGAAGTGACGAAGTGTTATACTTAAAGAATTTCAAGAAAGATGCAACATTAAAGCTTTTCAAGATAATGCATCAAGAAAGGTATGAGCATGTCGGTCCAGAAGTCACAAGTTCACAAGATGGCAAAGTTTAAGATGGTGAAATGAGATTATGCTTGGTTGATGATCTCAAGGCGTTCAAGATCACATTCAAGACAAGTTAAGGAACAGTCAAGACTAAAGTCTATGATCACTACTCAAATCACAAGTTAATGAATTGAAGTTAAACGAGCTCAAGGACTAAAGATAAAGCATAGTTTGATAGGTTTATGCTGGGGGGGGGGGGGGGGGGGGGGGGATAGCTCAAGACTAAAGCTAAACAAACAATACGAAATTTAGGAACGTGTGGTCGCTTCTATAGAAACAGTGTTTGTGCTCGTTAAGTAATTTTTGGAAACTTACTAGGCTAGTTAGACCAAGGCCCATGGATAAGTCCATTAAGCCAAGGCCCATCCAGTTATTGTAAGTATATAAGCACCTCTCCATGCCTTGAGGTGGTTGGTTGATTTGTATTCTCATTTTCACTTAATGCATTTTATGTTTGTTACTTTCTCTCTCTAAGATACATCCTTCCTTCCACTTTCTCTCACTAGTTCTTTCCTCTCACATATCAAAGTTTACTTGTAGTCTTCACAAATATACCGAGAAAAATAGTTGAGTGGGCCAAGGTCTGTCATAGCAAATTCCGCATGTAGCGAAGAGATGATACGTTGCAGGAGTGAAGTAGAAGAAGCTGTAAGAATGATATCATCCACATATAGTAGTAAGTAAGCTGTGTCTGGCCCTTTGTGAAAGATGAAAAGGACGGAGTTCAGTTTTGTGTGATAGAAACTGGCTCAAAATAGCATCGCTAGAAATTGTTGAAAACTCATGCGCCCCTGCGCCTTGGTGTCTACAGCGGTGACGTGATGATAGGATTTTGCAGAAGGCAAAACATACATAGAAAGAGTTGAATCAGTAAATTCTGGTGGCTGGTTGCATGTAAACTATCTCTGTAAGATGGCGTGTAGTATGCATCTTCATGTCTAACTAATTGAATAGGCATTGTCGAGAAACTGCAAGGCTAAGAACAGTCTGTATGGTAGCAGGTTTGACAACGGGGCTAAATGTCTCATCGCAGTCGATGCCTTGTTGTTGTCAAAGGGACCTTGGAACTAGTCGAGCTTTGTACCGATTTAAGGACCCGTCACATTTATATTTGTGTTTGTACAACCACATAGAGCGGACAATGTTGACATTTGGTGGGCGAGGAACAAGTACCCAGGTGTTATTGTCAATGAGAGCTTAATATTCGTCACACATAGCTTGTTTCAAGTTAGGATCTCGAAGGGCATGAAAAGGAGACTTGGGGATAGGGGAGGAGGTGGTAACATGTAAGTTGTATTTGGGGTTAGCTTTCACAATCTCGACTTTAGAGCGTGTGACCATAAGGTGTTGCGAAGGTGGGTGGTGGTGGTGGTGGTGGTGCTGGGCGTCGGGGGTTTTTTAGTCTTTGTGAGGATCTGCGAGGGCAGCAGGGGGGAGTGGTTGGTGGTGTTGGTGTTGTTTTGTGGTGGATGGTGTTGATAGTGGAGTTGGAGGTGTTAATCGTGGAGTTATTTGTAGATTTGTTTGTGGGGTTGTTTGTGGTGGTGTTTGTTGAGGAGAAGTAGGTGTGGTAAGTAGGCGAAGTGCAATGTGGAGGTGTCTAGATTATCATCTAAAAATTGGTATGAGGGGGGTTTAGTTGGAGTCATAGAGGCACCGGTCATCGCGAGAAAATGATAATTTTGTTGGTGTTCAGGTCAAGGCCAGGTATCCGCGATGAATTGTAAGGGTACCGAGAAGATAGAGGGTGTCGGTACGAGGGTCAGGTTTGGTACGACGTGGAAAGAGTGTAAGGGTAACAAAAGGCATCCAACCGTAGTAGGTGGGTGTAAGAGGGTGGTTTGGATAAATACTTTTATGTAAGGGGATGCCATTGGACTAGAGGTAGGGGGAGGATATTAAGTAAGTAAGCAGCAGTGAGTAGTGCTTCAACCCAATACTGGGAGGAAGACGAGCTTGAAAGAGGAGAGAACGTTACTACGTATTGATAGTACGAATCATGCGTTCAGATTTGCCATTTTGTTGAATGCAAAATGTTTATTTTGAATAAAACATTTCTTTTAATTGTAGAAAATGTTTTGTAATGTTTTAAAAATGTTTACAACATTTTATAAAAGTGTGAGGTTGATTAAAAGTTTCCTTTGATCATAAAATGCATTAAGCATTTATTTATTCATACCTTTAAGTGATGTATTTGTTGAAATGAGAGTTTACTACTAATTACTTGTTTATGTTTAATTTTACGTTGAACGTTTTTATATTTTGTGATTTTCAAAACGTAAAGATGTGAAAAAATATTAGTAATGCTTTTAGGCATTATATTTTATCAATATTTTTTTTGTTTCCCTAACTGGCAGGTACGGCATAAGTGTTGAGTGTTTTGTTTATTATAAGACACAAGGCCACGTGACGACAAGGTTTGAATTACAGTGTCACTAGGGTGACCAAGGCGTTGATGCCAAAGGGAATGATTATTAGTAAGTAGGGCAAAGGTTGAGGCGGCAACGTGTAAGGGGTATAGATCACCCGTGCTGTCACAACGAAGAAGGGTTTGACGGGTATGATAATCTCGTATGGATCAAAATCAATGGAGCATTTATTATCTGTGGTGAATTTACGTACCGAAACATGGTTTTTAATTATATTGGGTGTGACAAGAACATTTTTAAGGTGGAGTGGACGATATGGATTAGGGATTTGTACATGACCAGAGTGGGTGACAGGTATAGATGATCCATTTTCGACAATAACTGAATGAAAATTACGATTAAGAAAAGAGGTTTGAAGGTTACCGGTGTGAGATGAAAGGTGAGAAGTTGCTTCAGTATCCATATACCATTGATGATCATGAGAAGCCATAAAAATAAACTTTTTTTCGTTGATGAATAGTACCCCCGATGAACAGTGCTCCGATGAATAGTAACACGATGAACAGTAACACCGATGAATAGTGACATCGATGAACAGTGACACTGATAACAGTGACACCGATGAACATTAATATTTTTTTTATTTGGTGAAAAGATTAATGTCGTGAGGTAGAGAAAGAATAGGGGAAGGGACGATTGAGATGAGAAATTTTGGGAGAATATTAGAAAGAGGCTCTTATTACCATAAAAGATATTGATTTGTCTTGTCAATAACTGATTCATTATGCTTCATTATATAGATGATTACATAGGGTTTAGACAAGCCTACTCACTATACAAAAGATGGGCCATGGGCCGATACAATACAAATACAAGATGTGTATAGGTTGTGTCCAGGTTGTGTACATGATGTGTACAGTTGTATACTCCAATATAGATATGTGCTCTAATATAAAGCTCATTCAAACTCTTCTTGTTATCATGACAATGATGTCAAATATGAGGGGAAAAACACGGGTATGACAGGTTGTTTAACTTGGGAGAATTTTGGAAACAACAACTTGGTTCATGGAAATATTAAAGTTCAAAATAGAGGTTTCATAGGTGAGGAGACACCCGAGCAGACTAAAATAATTACAAAATCACAATGTAAACCGGAAATCATGGGGCAAGAGGGGTCGCATAATGACACTAGAATCATAACAGGCCCAAAGTGTGGTGCCAATAAGGAACCAAATGATGTGTATGTTGGTACAAATCGACTCAAAGTGTGGAAAAGACGGCCTCGACCAGGGGTTGGGGAAAGCTTAGAGACTAGTAATACTAATGAGGGTCATCGAGGTAAAAGGGTGTATGAGGATTTCATTGATGAAGGAAACATGGATGTTGACATTGTGAAGAAACCGAGAGAAAGTTGGTACTCTACTTTAACGGTGAGTGTTGCGACGTAACACCGCCGACAACAATGAGTATCCTAAGCTGGAACGTCCAAGGCTTGGGCAACCCTTGGACTGTTCGACACCTTCACACTTTGGTGAAGGACTCTAGCCCAACTATCATGTTTCTCATGGAATCCCGGATGCATGATAGTGAAGTTGCAGGTTTAAAATTTAGTTTCCCGCAATATAATTTACTAGTTGTTAACCCTGTTGGAAGAGCAGGTGGATTGTTACTATTTTGGAAAAAGGAATGTGATTTAAGTGTTGCAAGTTTTTCAAAAAATCACATTGATTTTGTAGTGAAAGAAGATAGTGGCATTGCTTGGAGATGTATGGGTATTTACGGTTGGCCACAACAACAACAAAAACATTTAACTTGGGCGTTGTTACAGTCCTTGATGTTAAATCAGAGACAAGGTGAAGGTTGGATTTGCATCTTGGTAACTTTTAATGAAATTCTATATGCTTTTAGAGGAAATTGGGGGGACGGGGATGCAAACACTTATGATATGGTTGCTTTTAGCCATGCTTGAATATTTGTAACATGCGACTGGAGGATATGGATGCAACTGGTGTTAAGTTTACATGGAGCAATGGTCGACAAGGTTGTGATAATGTTAAGAAAAAGCTTGATAGGTTTTTAGCTAATGCAAATTGGTGTAGACTATATCCTGATGCATTATTTCAGAATTTGGCACGGATTTCCTCAGACCACTCCCCAATTGTATGTCATTTCAGTCCACCTGTACGTAAGAAAGAAAAGATGTTCCGATTTGAGAGTATGTGGCTTCGGGATGAGAGTTTCCATGATGTTGTTAGAGATGCATGGACGAGTTGTCTAGCTAGAGGAAGTTAAAGTGATCCTTGTTTAATTATAGAGGAATGTTCGGCTAGGATTTTAGAATGGAATAAAAATAGTTTTGGTCATGTTCAAAAATTAATCAGATCCAAGCAAAAAAGACTCCAAATGTTGCAAAGTTATTCTGATTCCTTAACAGGGGGCGAGCAAGATACACTCAAGGAA
>BQNB010051794.1:29292-40804 GCA_026074375.1 Tanacetum coccineum | reverse complement strand
GTCTAAGCATCAACAAAACATTCATTTATTGTTTACTTTTAGAATTTTTAATTTGAATTGTATATAACATGATTTTAGCTTTTGTGTATAATGTTTTTGTTTTGCAATGTATACGGTATATGTAAAATATTTATGTTTGTCATTCCATGCACTTGTGTAAGTATTTTTGACCAAAACACATTATAGGTACATATTTGTGACTAAAAACATATATAAAATTACATTATATGAAAAAAACACATGTGCACCTTACCCTTTAAAACTGAAAAAATAGTTTTTAAAAAAAATTCCTAATATTTAGGAACTAAAAAAATGTTTTATTTGTAAAAGAAATTTGAAAAAAATACAAAATGTAATTTTACCTGTATACCCTTTTAAATTAAATTAAAAAGACAATTATTTAAAAAAATCTGATTGGTTGATGTTGGTTCTCGCAGTTCTGTACATTCATTTGGTTCTGAAAAGAACCTCACCATATATATATATACTAGTTGCAAAACCCGCTCGATGGTCGGGTATGACTTGTGATTATTGTTTTCTTTTTTATTTTTGGCTAAATATTCTTTAAAAAAATTCTTTATAGAGTGAATATTTGTTTTGTGAGTATCCAAGTGAAAAATTAAGTAACGGTTAATGAATTATGAACAATGTGAATGTTTTATAGAGTGAATTATGAACAAAAAGGAATGAACGGTGACCCGATAAGATGAAATAACACGAATGTATATTCCTTTTTAGAAGAAGCGTAGCTAATAATGTAGTGTATGATTGTTGGCTCAAAAAGGAGTAGATGGTATGCAATGTGAAAACTAACACTTTTGGGAAAAAGAGTTAATAAAGTTGGTAAATGAACAACTTAGTGCATACAAATACGTTTTTTTAATTAAGGAAACGGTTAATGAATTACGAACATCGTAAAATATTTATAGAGTGAATAAAGATCAAAAAGAAATGAATGGTAATCCGATATGAGGAAATAATTTTTATGCAAAATAAATCTTCTTTATGCATAACGTTCGTCGTTGAATTTGTGTATTTACCATCTTTATCACAATATAGAATTTTCACACCTTCCTGCTCTTGACCCTTGAGACAGGGACATATAGTTGCCCATGAGTGAAAACCAGCATCTAACAAAACAACCAAAACTTAAACAATGTCTCGCCTCGACTTTTATTAATGGAAAACTATGTAATCCATTGACAATGTATTGTGAACGGACATTTAACATAGCAATGATTCATTAGAAATAATATGTAAGTAAAGAATTTAGTTGCATAGCCCGCCCGATGGGCGAGCGAGCCTTGTGAGTATCAAAGAAATAAATAAGTAACGGTTAATAAATTACGAACATCGTAAAATATTTATAGAGTGAATAAAGAACAAAAAGAAATGAATGGTAATCTGATAAGAGGAAATAAAACTTAATAAATTTTCCGCCATTACAAAGTATATATTTTTAGTTCAAATGCGAAATAAAGCTTCTTTATACACAACGTTGATCGCTGAATTTGTGTATTTACCATCCTTATTACAACAAAGAGTCTTCAATACCTTCATGCTCTTTTGACTCGGGACTCGTTGAAAAAAATTATGTTCAAATAAATCAATTATAAATATACTAACATATATCGCCATTGGGTATCATCTGATATGAAAACATAGTTATAAATTATATACCTTAAGTTGCACTCTATCGTTATTACATGATCTTGATATTCATTAATTTGAATATGTAATTACGCATCACAGTTGACCTAAAATTCAAAAAAAAAATAAAGTTATATAAAAGGTTACACATTTATGTAGTTTGAATATAATAGCAAAAAAATCTCATCTTAAGTAGTATAGCCTTTGTTGTATTGTGAAAAAGGAAACATCATAAACAACGTATATTGAAGTCTTACAAATGCTTTGTCAAATGTAATATGTAACTGAGTTGCAGACAAAGTGACATATCCTAAATCTGTACCATGAGAGCCCCTAACTATATGCTTCAAGTGAAAAACAAAGATAATATTGTTCGGGTCAAAATTACATGCTGTTAAACAATTTACACACACTTTTCAACGATTTCTAGCATCCCACTATCGGAACTATGAATTATGCTTATCTCGCTTTCTAACAAAGTTAAAAATCATTTTGTGCAAACTACGCACCTCGCCTACGTGAGGCGTGCGCTTTTGCCTCATCGCCCCATGCTTTGGTTTTTTAACCCTTAGTGCCAACGAAGCGCCTCTCGCCTTTTAAAACCCAGATTAACACTTAGAAGCATGCAAATTCCAAACTTGAATAGGTTTCATCAAATTGTGACGATAACTTATTTCTAAAATTAAAGCTAAAAACAAAGTCCTTGTAACTGCCAGTGAATGATGAACGTTCCATTTCACTCGAGCCACCTCAAGAGAGGCAGGCAAGTACGGTTACAAATGGTCTGATCAACCTCGAAGGATGTCAAAATGACAGTGTAGGTGACAAATGGTCTGATCATGCATGTTGAGTGTGACCCGAAATATGTCTGACTAAAAAAACTTATATTTAAGGAAAGCAGTCAAGCATGCTTACAAAAATCATACTATTCTCAATGTCAAAATTTATTTTTGGATAAATTGATTTTAATAGTTTTTGTGATAAAGATATACAATGAATGATGTGTGACACATTTAACCCAGCTAACCCTCTTCCTTTAAGCTACAAATCAATTATCAACAAACTGTAATGTCAAAGTCAAGGCAGACATAACTAAGAATAGGAATAAATACTTACAGCAGTAGAGGAGCTTATACCTGAACTATCAAGACATTCTTTACCACATAAGAATCCAGTGATCCCTTGCAAAACATTAAATAAAGAGCTTTAAAAGTTGGTATTTGCCAAATACATGGTGTTGACTTTAGTATGCTAAATAAAAGAAAAACAAAGTTTAGCTTAAAAACAACACGTCTCAAACCCACCTTTATCCCAACAACCCCATGATTAACAGAGAAGAACCTGATGAGCAAAAGTGGGAGATACCAAATTTTTAAGCAAGGGATTAGTACTATGAAATGGACTGAACTTACTCCCAATATAATTTACATGTTCACTTAATCAGAAAAATAAGAATTTTATTAGGTAGTACTTAATTGCAATGTTGACCTGATAAAAAAACCTGTTAAGTGATTTCTGTAACTTAAGTGATTTCTACCGCAATGATGGAATGCTTTATGAAAACAATAAAAAAAGAAATGAATTATAGACGATTAAAGATAAATTATGCGATCTTTTATTGCACATACAACAGAAAGGAAGTGAATTACAAAAACCAAAATCTCACCTGGATTGACTGTCTTCAAAAATTTAAGAGGGGGAGCCATCTTAGGTGTTGGAATCACAACGCTAACCACCTAACATATTTTCATGCTAACGCGCAACACTCTTTGGTTGACAGGCCCATTAATGCCGCCACTCATACATGTTAAATTGATGATTTTTCCCTGTATCAACCAAGTAGAAGATTAAAACAAAACATAATATACAATTTGTTGTTCAAACTGAAGGTAATATGCATCTGCTTAAAAAGAGGTCACACCATAATTTTTTTATTGTTGAAGCATCTGATCATAACGCATGGGTGGAGTGAGAGGCTGTTTACCCAATATAACCTCACCCGTTGAACCATTAAAAATCATCAATGTTCTAAATTTCGTAGAATACGGATGACAGGTCAAAATTGGTTCGAGTTAGAACCAGACATATTAGCATGGTCAGGGTTTGATATTGTTATACTTTTTGTAACTGATTTTGTTAAATCCTTTAGTATAATGATTCACAAGATTGTCTACATTAAAAATGGGCATTGGTTACTCTCATCCATTCAAAATAATAACTTACGCTTCTCCTTAGGAAGAACCAAAGGGCATAAAAAAGGTTTTAGCCTCTTTAAACTCAGTAGTAGTTCTCTTTGCCGAAGCCTCATCATCCTCGGTAATAATGATTTCAGACCCCCTGGGCAAGAAAGTATTCAACCCCAAAATTAGATCATTGGTGCCTTTAAACAAAAGTTTGACACTTGCTACAACAAAAGCAGTATCAATTATGCATTACAGAAGTTCTTATTAGTTAAATTTTTAGTTCAATATGAATATTATCCTTTAAATTTTTATTTATTTACCTTTGTTCTTTAAACTTTCCCAACACATATGTAAACATGTCATACTTTTTTTATTTATCTTGAAAAGTGTATTAAACGATGTTTAAATACTTTAATGTAAATTTTAAACCTATATCTTCTAATCTACTGATTTTCCTCCAGACACTTAATGCCAAGGCTAGATACGATCATATAAAACAAAACGATGAGAACACAAAGTGCTAACATACTTGCCTTTGCTGCAAAACAAAATAGGAAGGCCATGTAACTTGTCTCCCGAGCTCTTTTACTTCCTTAATACAACCATAAATCGCATGTCACAAAAGCATTAAATAAACACATTCTAAGCACTTTGTTAAAATAGCCAAAATTATTTTAAAACCACAATAAACAGATAAGCACTCCAAATAAAGAATCCAAATACCTCATTATATTATCTGATCACATTGATATAATGCTTATGATATTGTATAAAGCAAATCCATCTCCTACAAAGTTGTTGTGTTTGCCATGATTTCATTCAGCAAGCACGGGAACATCATTCATATGCTTCTTCGAATACGCACATAACAGATTCACCTACATGAGTATAAATAACTTCTCAAACATGTGATTTAAATGATGAACCACTTATCTGCTTATCTGTAAATACTTCTTTACCTCTTATGAGTTCTTGCTAGGATACGGTATAAGTTTTAACTCTTTACCAAAACCCTACAATAATTATATCAACAACACATAAATCAACATAATCAATAAAATTACTCAATTATGAACCAACTATACTGTTAAAGTTAATATAAGGAATGAAATTGAATTTAGGAATGGTTAGAGAGAAGTAGTTATGTAGTTTCGATTAGGGTTCTGATTGATGTAGTTTTGTGGTTTTATTGTGTGTGAGCGTAAGTTTGATTTTGTGAGCATAAGTTTAAATGCAGTTGATCTTGATTTCTTTTCATGTTTAATAAAATGATTTTTTTTCAAAAATGAATATCAATATTTTAATGACTTTCTCTAATTAATTGAGAATTTAAAAATTGGTTTCAAAATGAATCATTTTTGTAGGGATTTATAATAGTCATTTCCTATTTAAGTTCTGTATTAGTCTCTTGTCATTAAACATCCTTATCGTATCTTTCGCAAATCATATGCGTCTTTGTTTTGTGGTTGACATGGTCAAATTTGGCTACATAATGATGTTGCCTTTATTATTTTTGGTTTGCAAAAAGTTATCACAACTTCTGGTTTGATCCATTGGTTGAGTTGCTTGTTTCTGGATTAACAGACCCATGTTCGAATCCTGTAGTTGACAAAAGTTTTTATACGTAGCACTTAATACGTGTTAACGTGGATTTAATTACTGATGAGTTGGCTTTAATTCCTAGGTGGCATTCTTTGATGATAAGGTGGCAATATTTGTCACATATGTGGCATTCTTTGATGATTATGTGGCATTTAAGTTGCATGAGGTGTCATTTATTTATCTTGTTATATATAATGTAAGATATATATATATATATATATATATATATATATATATATATATATATATATATATATATATATATATATATATATATATGACCAATGTTTTCGTCTATTCTAAGCTCGATCAGGAAAGTCTGTTGACAATTCTCCATCTTCACCCTTCACCTTCATTAGGCCAGTTGAAACCGAGGCTACATGCTTCCGAACCTGCAACATAGATTGATATTTCACTTGAGCCTCATGATTATGTAGCTGAAAGGTACACCACAGCTACATTTGTCAGTTATAATTTACTCTTTTTCCCTGGTTGTCGATTTGCACAGGGTAGAGTTCTTTTAATTACCAACCATAAGAAAAATACAAAGAAAACCTTGATATAAAAGGAAACAACATCAGGATTAAAGTTAAGAATGTTTTATACGAATTTTTGGACTGTATACGTAATTGATCTAATCCCTATAATTCATAATTGATTGCATATAATTTCCATAAATCTTATCACCTTCATATATTTACCATAATAATTATGTTTACACTCTAGTATAAATACATTACATCTCTCTATAGGTTCTTCATACAATCGTTCATCAAGAACCTTAAACACAAAACATAAAAACGTAACACACGTACAAAGGTTGTTCAACAATAATGAAGTTTTTGATACTCGTTATTGCTATTTTAGCAACCTCATGCACGGCAAGAATCGCTCCAACAGCCGTCCCAACGGTTTCACCAACCGCTAGCCAGACACCATCTCACATCCCTACACATATACCTACTTCAGCCCATGTCGTACCTTCTCCTTATCCATCACCAAAAACCGTGCCATCATCACCAGCACCATCTTCTCATGTTTCTCCTACTACACCTGCTCCATCACCACAACTGTGGTTCCATCCCTTCATCTCTTAGTTTCATATTTAATCTCATCGGCCTAGATTTGTGCACAAACAAACTGAATGAATTAATCCTAGAAAAACTAAGTAACTTGCAAAAGTTAGAGGTACTGAACCTTGGTGACAACGATGTTGTTGGTCATATACCTTCAAGTTTTGGTAATCTACGTGCACTAAAATTTTTAAACCTTGGCATGAATCACCTTAGTGGTCCTATTCCTCTAATAACACATCAACTCGATCAAGTTGTCTTGTGCTCTCTTTTGCAGCCCCTGCCAAACATGACTATAATTACCTGTAAATAAAACAATTGGTACGTTTATTAATTTAAAATGATCAAACTTACATGGAATGAGTCTTACTTGGAACGATTTAAGAGACCGAAGCAAATTTGCTCAAATTCTAATCAATATCGAGCAAAAGACCTGCTACCAAAACTATATGAAAATACGAATTAGTCATGAAGCTCAAACATGTCAAGAAACACAATTGAAACTGTTAGGTCACGTTTTATCTTGAATCACACGATGTATGAAGGTTAAGAATATAGTGAATTAAAAGAGGAAGGCAAAACTTTTACAATTTTTCAAATTTTATAAAGAAAAGAGAAATGGGAGAGAAAGTGAGAGTTACAAGCCTTAACCCCCTAATGTTTATTAGGAGGTATTTATAAGAGTGGTAAGGATTAGCTTCCCTTCCTTTATTTTCCCTAATTTGCAATCTAGTCCCTATTCATTGGATAATATGCTATTTTCACTTTATGCATATTTCTTCTTATTACAAACTACTCTCTACATGTAAAATAAAGACTAAACATTAATAATAAATAAACCACTTAAAGTATCATAATCAACACTTTTATGATCCTAACAATCTCCACCTAAGGGTCGATTATTCTAGGCGTTCCCTTCTTGATCCTAGGGGCTTCCATTCACATACATCTCCCAACGTCTCATCTGATCATGATGCTTCAACCGTTCTTCAATTTCTTCCTTAAACAGTTGTAGGTACTCAACATATTCTTTACTAAGACTTGGAGTCACATAACCATGCTTCACATCATTATTATAGCTTTTCAACCCTTCTAAGACTCTTTTCAATGTAGCATCACAGAACTTATGAATCTCTTGATGTCTCATCACTCTCTTTTATTTCCTGCTGTTCTTGTATATGATGCCATATATTAGTTCAAAGACGATGGAGAACATCTTATACTTCTCAATGTCGGGGAAAGTAATTGTTGGTGCGGTAAGATTGACATTCTATTGATAACTCTCCACACCTAGTTGAAAATCGTGAACACTTTCCTAGATCATTGTACTTTTGATAAAGACTGACAATGACCACAACAGTCCAGTCTCAGTATAGTCGCCTACCTTGCCATTGATACATAACAAATACATATCCTCAATATTATTCTTATTCAGGTTCTTGTACTCTAGCTCAGTGATTGAAACTATACTACCATTTTCTCTCTTTGCAATAATCTCTGTTACAAACTTGTGCTCATGTCCTAATTCACCTGTAGTTTTGATGACTTGAACAATCTTTGAATTTGAGTAAACTTCTTCAATTTGCTTTCCTGGTTCTTTTTGTCTCTTAATATAGAAGATCTTTGCATGAGGATTCTTCCAATGTTCAATACTATATCGAGCATAAGGATTAAACTTCTTCACACATTTGTTTACCCATCTGGAATTTCTTTCTTCAATATCGTCATCAGGAAAAATAACTGCAGGAAACTTGTGTAATGACAACATAATCTTCTCAGACCCTGAGTTACCTTTCTTCAAGTATAACAAATCTTGATTAACATGAGATAGTACATGAGCTTTAGGATCTCTTTGACAGCTTTGAACGACTGAAATAGGCTTTTGTGGAAATGGTAAAGATAAAATCTCTTTTCTACTCTCCCACACAATATCTTTCTTCAAGAATTTTTGCATCTAATCAATGTGATACTGATGCTCATCTCCTGAAGTGAATCGTTGTGTCAACATTTCATCAACAACTTTGCGTATTTTAGCCTCATCTACTGTTTCTGACATTTCTTCCACAAGTTCTTGTGATACTTTCTCAGCTGGAAGTTCATCATCATCTATGGCATATGTATCCGTCTAAAAATCAAAATCATCTAATTGTTCTTGATTACCTGATGTTGATGGACCTGGTTCACTTTCATTAGCTTGACCAGATGAAGATTCTCCAAAAACATAGGTTCCATGCTAAGATGTCTTCTGCCTCTTTGCACTATTCCCCCCTCAAGATGAGCATCATCGTGAGGATCGTCCTGATCTCTTGGGCGAATGACAGAAGATCGACAAGGAGTTTTAGAAGCATGCAGTCCTTCAAACTTGATATTGAGCGCTAGCCAAATTGGTAAATCATCATGTTTCAGTTGAGGATTGTCTTTCATTGTTAGATAAAGTTGATATTGTTGTTCTTGTATAGAAGCTTAGCTGGCTTGAGTTGGATGAACATGCAAAATATGACCTGGCATGTAATTCCTAACTGATGAATCAACCTGAGAAGGAATATGGTTAGTGATAGCATTGTTAATTTGCGAAGTAATCTTCGCCCGAAGATTCTCGTGTTCTTGTTGAATTGCATCTGCAATCATCTTGGCCACATTAGCTTGATTCTGTTTTCTTTTCATTATTAGCCTCTCTGCAACATATAGTGGAACTTGTGTCTTGGTAAGTACCTTGACACAATCATCTACCATGTTGGGCAACGCCTCTTCTATAACCTCTTGTAAATGTTGAGCAAGTACATTAAACTTCTTTCTTGCCAAGAACCTAGTCTTTAGATGTCCAAACAAATAGCTGTATTGTCCTTACAACTCATCAAAGAAACTCTTGTATCGTTTGAAACGTCTAGTCTTTGGTTTGAACAAAGATAAGATGTGTTGTGACATTGATAATGTTGGTTTTGGTGAAGATGATGATGGTGTAAAAAATAAAGATTTTGGATCAGTTTCCGTCAATTCTTGGAGTTTCTCAGTATCCAAAGATATGAGAGTAGAATGAATCCTAGGAGATCTAATTGGTGTAGGGGATGGTGTATTCCTAGACTCCTCTACATGCTTCCCTTTTACCTTTCTTTTTAACTCATAGTCATCCTCTGCTGATTCTTCCTCCTCTTCATTAACATTCACAGGTTGTTTAATAGCAGTTTTATCCACCTCTGAACTTTCATTATAACTCCTAGGATCTAACCTAGTGCCGGGATCATTTTAATTATTAAGGACATAATTAACAACCTCATCGTTCTCTACATTCTTCGTTCCTTCCACCATTTTCTCAATCTCCACAGCTATCAATTGCTCTTTAACTTTTTCTTCATTTTGCTTGGCGTCAAGATCATCACGTCTTTTTTGCTCAGTAATGCTTAGTTGAATTATATCTTGGACAATCCTTCAACCTCAGCAGCAGTTGGGATTGGTGTTGGTGGAATGAGTCGAGTTTACCGTCTTGGTGGAATACGAAGTCTAATAACAGTAGACTTTCGTTGAACACTTGATTCCCCTTCATCCACATCAGGGTTAGGTGACCTAGGGGCGCTAGTTATCCTATGCGTTCCCAGGGTAGACTCAATCGGCTGTGACTGAGTCGTAGGAACATCTACCCGAAAAACTTCAGCATACATCCGATAATTCTCCGTAAGCTTCATCTCATCAGTTATCATCCAGCTTGGAATCTTTATTTTAACTTCTGCCTTATTCTTCCCTGAATTGAATATGCTTTTGACCATCTTATTATGTTCCAGAATGTGATACTTATCATGAACTCTTCTTAAGATCTCAGGGTATGCAATCATGTAGTGTCCCACAATGAGCTTTGTGAATCTTAGATAAGGAATTAGTGTTGATGGATGTTCAAGTGAATAGTGCAGTCATTCCTATAGTAATTCAGCATAGTCTACATGCAGATTGTTGACAAAGCAATACAACATCTGCATGATCTACAAAGGTGGTTGATCATGACCAGTGACTCGTGTTGTGAAACATCGTGCAAACATTTTGCCAAGTGTCTGCCACTGTTGTACGAGACCAATTGTCTTAAAGTTGGATGGCGATCTTAATTCCAGTGTAAAACCAAGATCGTTTAGAAATAATGGAACCATTTCTGAGAACTTGGGAGCAGCAACCAAGCGTTCATGATTGTTATCTGTAGCTTGAGGAAGTTGAAATATCCGTCTGAGATCATCAAGAGTCAATGTGAGCTCTTTCCTGTCAAGCACAAACTTGAGCCTATACTTGGATCCATCTTCCTTTAAAGTATGCTAGAATTTCCCCAAGTAGATCCATGGTACTGATGATGAAGCAGCAATGTTGAATCCGAGTGGATGATTTTGCAGAATGTTTGCTATTATTTTGCTTTCATTTGGGCACAATGGATTGTCAAGATCAATCTTGTTGTATGCATCCATGAGTGCATCTTGTTTGTTGGGTGGACACAATTCATCTTGATGAACATCTGCTTGTCTTTGTAATTGTGCCATGATGATTTCTGAATGATTGATGATAAGATATTAGATAACAAACAATTTATTTGACATTTTTGTCTCTTTCTGCTCTGTCTGTTTGATATGTTCTTGTCACACCCCGTAAATTTTAGGTCAATATATTAAACTATTCTGATCATTATTTTGAATTTTATCCGTTACGTTTAATTTAACCTTAAACCGAGAGGTTATCCCGCGTAAATCTGAAAAATGTCATCGGACGCGTTCCGGCTTCGGATATTGATTAGTCTAGATATTATATGCATTATTTTATCTTTTCTAAGTGTTTCGTAGTTTACAATCACTCTCGGTATTTATTTTTACGGTTTAGCGTATTATTTACGTTTTTTGCGTTTTTGATCAAACGGAACCCCGGAAACCCGTAATCTTTTCGTGTAAACTCTAGTTATTGTTAATACAAATAATGTCTAAAAACATTATTTATATTTTTTGACCTCTCAATGTTTTGATAATAACAAAATGTAAAAAT
>BQNB010051794.1:4495-29246 GCA_026074375.1 Tanacetum coccineum | reverse complement strand
GGGTTTTGAAAAGAGCTAGTTTATGACTAAATAAGCACAAACAAGGTGTGCTTAAGCTGTCTACACAGCTTAAGTGGTTTAGCTCACTTTGTTGCTTATAAAACTTTGACAGAAAGCAAAGGACCCTTAAAAACTTATTTTTACACTAAAAGTTGTGATTTAAATGGTCTAATGAACCCCACACACTCAGCCAAAGTTGGCTGAGTGGTTACAACCCATGAAAAATCCCATATGACCCATTTTGGGGTCTAAACCAAACACCCCCTTAAGTATAAATTTCGGGTTTTTTATCTTTTTTTAGTGAAGAAAGGGGTGAGAAATGTTGTTACAAGAGATTTTAACAACTTTTATACAATTTTAAACAGGTTTAAACAGATAACATCAAACTTTAAATTTCGACAATGGGAATTTTACAAAATTCATTAACTTTTATTAAAACTGAAAGTTATTAACAACATAGACTTAAAATAAACTGAGTACAACAATTTTAAAGTAAACTTAAGTAAATTTTAAACTAAGAAAGTAAAAAACAGGTTGTTTGACTTCGGCTTGCCCTCTTCTCTTTTATAGAGGCTCCAAGCCTTCCTTGGTCTTCTCAATGTGTTAGATGTGAGAGTAGGAAGCTTCCCAAGCAATCCCAGCCTTCCATTTGCCTTACAACATTTTCAGCCATTGATGGGGTCTTCGGGTTGTGTGATTTCCAAGTGGGAAGGGTTATAGGGGTAATGGGTTGTGGGGAAAGGGTATGGGTGAGCTGGGAAGTGTACTAGGGATAGTGGTTTGGCCTAGAAACCGTGGGAAAGGCTGGTATGGTTTTGGCGCCAAGGGGGGTGAGGTACGGGGTGGTTGCAGGTTTTAAACGGGAAGTTTGGGGAAGAGGCAAGAATAGCCCCTCATCTTTCTATCTCTATTCATTTCTTTCTTAAGCCCTTTTTCAGTTATAACATAGTTTGGAAAGTGGCACATTTGGTCCCTGTGGTTTTATAACAAAAGAAAACAAAGAAGTTTTGGCAAATTGCAAAAATGGTCCCTGCTGTTTTTATAAATAAAGAAATAAAAAGAGTTTTGGGTAAATTGCCACATTTCAGTCCCCTCTTGTAGTTAGAATTATTTTTATTTTATAAAACACTTAAAAAAAATGGACAGTTCTTAGTCCTTAAGGGTTTTGTAAAAAGGCATATTGGGCCAGTAAGGAGTAATGGGCTTGGGTTTGTGTATTGGGCCCAATTGGGTGTGTGGGCTTGTATTGGGCCTACTGGGTGTGTCTAGGCCAATAAGGTTTAGGCTTATGTTATTGGGCTTTTTTAAAGCCCACAATAAGGTTCAGCGTGGTTTGGTGTATTACAAATGGCTGAGTTTGGCTGTAAATGGGCTTGGATTGGTCCTTCAATGTCTTCACAGTCTTTGTCAATTGCACACAAATGGGCTGTTGAAATTTTTGAGGCCCATTTGGTTATCACATGTCTTCATAATTTTTACCTATTGGCTTTCCCAGGCCCCCATAGATGGGGTTAAGAGTGCATCCAATAGTATTCTTCTAGTTCCGGCTCGGTATTGACTGCTGAGTTCTTCTGTTTGACTCTGACTTTGACATTTTTGGACTTTGGCCTTGATTTTGCACAGTCTTTTCCATTCCATGCTCAGTTTTGTCATTTTGGCTTGGTTTTCTGTCTTTTTGTTGATATCCACTTCCTGCACAATACAAATGCAAAACAAACATATATTTGGCAGTTTTTGTCTGTTTTTGGTCATTTAAGCTCGTTTTTAGAGGTAAAAGATATGTGTAATTAAGCACTTATCACTTCTCCTAATACAAACTACAAAATATCCGTTTGACAGGGTGGTCCCAACGGATTCAAACCCCGGACAGGGTTGTCAAACCCAATAGATATATTTAATGCATTAGCGCTTACCAACACATGGTAACTAACAGTCACACAGAAAAAGGCATATACTCAGTAGTGAAAGGAATCATATTCAAGTATCGAAAACAGTTTGCGTTCAATTTCACAAAACAAGCAATATATCCCCCTCGCGGAGTTAAAAACATTGAAAACTTTAAAAGCGAGGTTATGAACTCACCTTGGTCGAAGCCGAAGATAACACATAACCGAAACAATTCACGGAAATCATGATTGAACAACGATCTACGACCTATAATTTATGTCACTCTGATTTACTATTACGAAAAAGTATGGTCATCGATGCGTACATGTATCAACAAATAATATATATATGGTATATATTGATATATAATATATATATATATATATATATATATATATATATATATTGTAGTATATATTGATATATTTATATTTATATATAAATATACTTCTCACACACACACACACACACACACACCACACACATTCATACATATGATGTGAAATCCACTGTCGCTTAGATCCCATAAACCCATAAATTGTGTTTTATGTCCCTCACGTTTATATTCCTTAGTGAACTTTAATTGAAAACGTTTATATTTCGATAACTTTCTATTTATAAGTTACTATTTTCGAAAAAGTTACCATTCTTTGGTAAGTTTAAATATCTAAGTATTTATTTTTTAATATCTATCTTTTTTATTATATCATGTACATAGGTAAAAATTATATAAGTTCGTTTATGGACCGTTGAATTTATAGTCAAACATTTGATTTTATTATTCTTATATTTGATTTTTACCCAAATCTGACTCGCGACAAACGACCCTCTAAATCACATTTTCACTATTCGGAGTAAAAAAGCAGATTTTTATTGCGAATCGATATTCGGACACTATTTTAGTTTTAGCCGAGACTCGAAACTCGACGGAAAACAATGAAAATGCCCCTGCAAGAATCTGCTGTAACTTGTATTTTTAATAAAAACGCAGCAGCTTGACCATCGGTTTTGACCCGCTATATCATGTTTTCTTGACTTTGACTAAGAAGATATTTTATAGAAAACATCATTCCGGACAACTTTCGTGTTTCGCCGGAAGGCCAAAACGGACTCAAAAGTTCCCAAAATGGCTGTCGAAAATCAGATCAGCAACTAAAATAAGCTTAAATAGCTGATTGAAATTTTTAGTTTTTCTAAACTTGTTTTCGCCGTAACTTCTTCGTTATTGTGAGTTACGGGACGTTCAAATTATCGAAACGCTCGTAAAAGTACTCTCTGCGATATTATCCAACCAAAATTAAGATTTTACAAAATCTCGGACTTCGTTTTCCGTGTCAAACATGCTGTCCGAATTTACATGTTACAAAACACTATCAAAATTATTTTCTCAATCACCAAATATCATCATCTAGCCTAATTGGCGCAAGTACAATCGGATTTCATCACACCCATTAATTCTAAATCGATTAAACTGTAAAAACAAAAATAACACAAGTATTAAAATTACTTACAAAGCTATAATAAGCAAGATCGGGCAAGAATGGAACTCGACTCGTTCCCTCTTGTGTCTTGCCGAACTCGAACCAACCCCAAACATCAAAACCGGACTTTTCCCATTTAAACCGAGCTTAAAATAATGTTTATCTAGCTATTTTAAACATCCCTTTTATCGAAAATTGTTTGAAAAACTACCCGGATTCTAACTTCATAAATACTCATTTACATGTGTTATTTTATTGCGTAGATGTGTAGGAAAAATGAAGAGATTGATTCAAAAAATATAAAGTGATCATTGTGCCATGTGACTTTTTTCCTGGTCGACACGACGTTTCCGTGGGTGACGGATAACTTTTCCGGTGGTAGTGGATTGGTTGGTGGGGGCAGCCGCCTGTGGTTCAAAGGGGGAAGGACGGGGGAGTGAAATGTGGTGTGTTATTATGAAATATTGAAGTAAAACACATATATTATGTATGCTTGTACTTTTGGCCTCTATTTGGCAAGGAATGGTCATTCCCCTCTTTTCTTATCTTTACGATTTTTGACACGACATTTACTATAATATAACCCGATAACCCGTTTGGCTCGGGATTTACTCTTACGATACCATTTTTTATTTCGTTACATTTTTATTGGTTTAAAATTTTTAATATAATATTGTACATTTTAAAACTCGAATCGGTATCAAGACAAGAACAAAATGACGGGACATTCTAAAATAATAAATTTAACGATCTTAAAAATAATAACGAGAGCGTCGTAATTTCACGATACTCAAAATGATTATACGAACGCCCACCTCCATTTGGTTTTTTTATTTTTGCCTTGCGGTCAACGTTGACTCGCGAAATGTCAAAATATATTATTTTAAAGTTTTGTCTGCAATAAAATTAGAGAAAGTAATTTTAGGGACACTTAAAATTTTAAATGTCGACGTTCGCTTACGAAAACCCGTAACATAATAATAATGACGTCGAATTCGCGATCGTCATACGCGTCGTGAAACTCGAGTTGTTACATTCCACCCACCTTAAGGGAGCGTCGTCCCGGTACTCGGTCCTTCTTACTCGTCTTATCGTTTGTTCGGGGCATGACGGCTTCTCGTCATCCCGCAGACTCCTACATTCTTTCAAAATAAATATGCGATACAATATTCGCTCCGACTTTTCCAGATGGAAAGTCAACCAAACAAGCGGTAAATTATACCCATGAAATCAAAACAAAATCGTGGTAGCTCTTATCAAAAAAGGTAAAACAAGTTGCGAAAATATAATGTGACAAAGAATCGCAAATCACGTCGTTCTAACTTTTATAGTCGCGTTCTTCATAAGGAACAATACACGTCACGAAATATATCTGATTAAAATGATTATTACGTCGTTCTCCCGAGAAATTTTCTAAAATAGATGATCGATCCAAAACTTAGTTGGGGATCATAAAAACAACAAAACCAAGCGCACCTCGCTTATCAAAACCAAGGCTGAAACTTACGTGTGGAATTAAATATCAAGTCTATTGTCGCACTCAAATACGAAGTATACACAAATATTCAAAACGAGGAATGAGAATATGCCTTCGTTACCAAAAAATCCAACAACATACCGTCGCTAACTTAAAACCTATGATAGACGTCAATAATCAAATTCGATATATATAATTATATCATTATCTAAATTAAAATACTCATCATTATTCAAAACCAAAACACACATGTCGCCCTTCCGGTCTCGTTCAATAATGCCCTCTCGGTTGCAAAAATAATTCCATAGAATCACATTAGATCTCCTAATCACCTCTTGACATTGTTACGCGATGCTCACATAATCACATAAGTACCTATTGTACGCTCGCCATCTTTTACATGATGACTCGATGAATTGGCCTCATACAAAGGCATTCATCACGCCCATTTTCAACCAAGCATTGGCGATTATTATCACATATCGTATTCGCTTTCCTTTGGAGCTTTTGGCATAATTATTCATTCTAACACTTAGATTTATACCCCTCGGTCCACATTTTCCTTCCTTCGTAACGGAGCTTGCACATAAGTAAGCCACCTCGAAGATAATTCCAACATAAAATACGCTAATTTATTGGTCTAAATCTCCTTACTACACTCCCACTTCATTGGTACTTCAAGCCACAATCGTCAACAAGACTTTCGGCGATATCCACCCACCTTATCACGTCCTAAATTCTCACTTGGACGATTATACCCATCTACTTACAACCTAAGCCGCATCGCTGGCCACGAAAAAGTGACATGAGCGCTTACTGCCATTTAAAGCACATAGCACATATAGCACATATTCTAAATAATTCAGCGGCGACAATCTCGCTACAACACATAATGTAAAATGACAAATCAAAATCAATTAAGAAAACAATGAGCATCATAGACTTATTGCTCGTTCGACGAAAATCAAAAATTTCAACGTTTCTTCATGGCGACTAGCATTGTTGGCTTGGTCCCATCTCATCGCGTAGCATCATTAATGAATAAAATCATCAAGTCGAAATACTCACAATCCTAATTCAATATCTCTCGACTTAAGACGTTGGCTATTTCGGTTGTTACTCCAGTAATAGAAACGTACGTTACCATTTAGCTAGAATCTCAATCAATTCGCCACTCTTTACGCCCTTGGGTCGTCACGTCCCGGAGTAAGGGCTACTACACTTAACCGTAGGTCAAGTATCGTATAGTGTCTCATTAAAATCCTTGACGTCATCAGGTATACTTACGACTACACTACCACTACACTCTATTTCGGGGAAAGAAGTCTTTTCATGGCCATCAGTTGATACATTTAAGGCGTCATACATCCAATGTAGGAGAGGTCTTCTCCATTTCTCACTTTCAACCTCGGGACTAACCATCTCAGCTTTTACCCTATTTAGGAATCTTTACATCTCCAAGAAGATTCCTTCTCAGTGTCGATATCAGGTTCACACCCTTGATAGCTTAAATATATCATTGCTTACTAGCACACCGACTATACTTGGTCTTGACATGTCTTTATAACAATCACCGCTCCTAGATACTACGAACTAAACCTCACTCCCTTCTAGACACACTTGTTCCGAACAATACCGTAGGTATTTCTGCTTCAGAATGACTCGGTCATAATGACTCGCATGAGACTCTCTCCATGCAGTCGATAAGGATAACGTTACTTGCATAAGAATCCGTAATAGGGTAAAAATATTTTCTCCTTCCGGAAGCTTGACCCAAACATTTATCTTAATTACCAAGTGTTTTAAGGGTGCCGATTTATCCGACATAGCGTGGTTCTTCCTAAATTATGCATAGTTGATCAGGTTATGCATAATTGTGGACCAAACAACATCATGTCCTTCCTCGTCAAAACATTTCTTTTTCGTAAGCTACATGCGTAAGTTAATTCCAAGAAATTTTTCAAAGAGTAAAAATCTAATTAGTTCAAAAGAAAGAAAAGAAGATAGCACCACCTTCCATTCTTATTATTCAAAAAAAAATTCTTACACATTATGTAAAAAGAATATTTTTATTTTTAAAAATTTTCTTTTAAAAGAGGATTTATTTGACACCATAGGGTCAGTTTATGAAATTAAAACACATTTTCCATGGTTTACACAAACAATTTATACAACATAGGCAATATGATTCGCGCAACGACATTCGTTCAACACACAAATTCGTTATTGCAATTCATAGTTTTAAAATCATTAACTTCACAAAACGCCATTAAATACAGTTTGGTCAACGGTCACGGCAAGTTCCAAAAATAATACCCACTTATGGACTATGCAAACAATTAATACACACGTGTGAAAATTCTCTAACTAAAATCACTTAATCACTCGAGTTCATATCAATCTCACAATGAGTCTAATGTCGTGAGGTATCAACAACCTCCTAGCATCACTCAATGAGATAATACATACGACAACTACACTCATAAACCATAACAATAAGGGCTATCATAACAATGACATAGGGTGACAATGCCCATACATCCAAAATTTCCTAAAAAGGGGTACATAAATGGTTTCTAAAACCAAAACGTCCTACCATGACAGTTTCTATGTTTCTAATACATAGAAACATTTATACACGATCTATACATATTCATGAACTCTCATGGGTTCTAATTCAAAGCAATGGCTAAAGAATGCGCCATCACCACAACGCCAATGGTAAGATAAAACCTTGAGGTAACAATGACCTTAAACTACTAAACTATTTAGGTTCTTGAAACCCTCCTAATTACTAATCCTTAAAGGATAAAAGTATGAGGTTTTCGCCTACGGAAAGCATTTCGAATCTATTTTCCAGAAACATAGGGCCCACTACCCAGAAAGTTCTTTTTTGGAACCAAGGTGAAATTACCCTTTTACCCCTATTTATCAAAGCCGCCTATTTTCCAAAATTTTATCGCTACACTAAATTGAGTGTATCTCCTAAACCGTACGTCCGCAAAATCCGAAACGACCGCTCAAGTCTAAGTTTGTTTAATATATAGAACTTACAGTTTTACATATTTAGGTTTTGCTATATAAGTTTTTGAACTTATTACTCATTCAAATTCTGGTCTAAATTTTCTAACTAGTTTTGCCATTTTAGCGATATCTCATTCGTCGGGCGTTGATATGACTCCATCCGAATTCCTATATATACCTAAGATGTATTTCTACATCCTAGTCTAATTTCCCAGGTCTTCATAGACCAAAAATATTTTGAAACATACCCAACAAGCTGCTATCCCAAAGCAGTTCCCAAAGAAATTTTGACAAATTTTTGTAGCTTACGAAAACGAGCGTAATTTAAAATTTATTGATGCTTTTGATGTGAAACCAATTGGAGGTGATTGAACTAAGAGTCTTCTACAGGTACCTAAATTTCTTTTGAAAAGTTATCACAAAAGTTTTGGAGTTATACTCCTTTTCCCAACGGTATACCAAATTTGACTAGTTTTAGAAAAACGACGATATCTCAATCATCCGGAGGAGATATGACCCCATTCAAAGAACCACATACACTTAAATAAATTAGCCCACATCATATTGGAATTCTCTGGGTGCATTAAGACTAAACTATTTCACAATAACCCCACAACCTGCTTGTTTCAACTGCCGTATAATTTTTTTCTCCCCTTAATCTATTTCAAAATCCAATCAAACACCATTTTAATTTCTTTCAAACGCCAATACAAAGCCATACCCAATGACTTAACACTCTTTCAAACACATCAACTCATGGGTTTCCAGACCCGAACGTTTCAAGACTTAGTAAGTAGAGGTCGACATGAAAGAATCAAAGCACAACACACCAACTTTATTTGAAAGCTCCAAAAATAGACGTTTCCAAACGACACGTTACGCGAGAATAAGTTAATAACCATTTTCTAAAACAATGAAGGGTTATGGGATGACATATAAAAGTCGCACTCCCATCAACTGAAAATTTTCAATACAATAGGTTACGAAACAACATATGCGATTCAAAAGAAACGGGAAAATATTCAAACTCGGAGTTGAACAATAAGTCACCCAATGGGATCGACAAACTACGACGAATCAACATCACCAAAAGTGATGTTTTTATAGTGTTTCTACAACATAAATTGGTGCAGAAATATGTTTTTTTGGACAAAAATTAAATATGGTTTTATGTATATGTATGTATATAATAGATGCTTTGTTATAATGTATTTGCTAAAGATCATATTTGTGTTGTTGTGCAAGGTGGTTTATGTTCTTCGTTTCCTTACTATGACATACTTAAGCAAATTATTTTTTTTTAGTATCTAATAGATTTTATGTTTATTTTGTTTCATTGGTGGGATAAAAACCTTAAATCACATAGGTAAACAGCGTTTTCATCTAAAGCCAAGCCCAAGGTGGAAACGAAATACGGTGGCACACCTCGTATAATTGAAATTTAAATACAATATCAAGTACATCAAATTAAATAAATAATATCAATGTTTACAATTAATTATTCAATACCTTAATACGAAAGATTACATGATCTACTAGTAGGTTCTAGGTCCAATGTTCCTTGCGATTGCTCGACATGTTTGGTAAAAGACATTGGCTTTGTAAATGGAACATCTGATTATCTTTGTATGACTTGAGAATATTTAATTATCCTCTTCAATCACTTCTTATATGTAGTGAAACTTGTAAAGTATGTGTTTGGCACCTCTTTGAACATCAGGCTTGTTTGCTATAATAATAGCTCTGGTATTATCGCAAAACATATCCATCGGTCTTTCAATACTCGGGACTACGCCAAGTCTAAATATGAATTTCCGTTACCCAAACAGTTTCCATTACAGCTTTAGCAACAACAATATATTTTGATTTTGTAGAAGACATCACAATAGTACTTTTCTTAGCACTTCTCTAAGCAACTATACCTCCATTAATGATGAAAACGTAGCTTGATTTCTATTTGGTACCATCTTTGTCATTTTCGAATCCAGCATCCGTGTAGCATTTAACACTTAACTCTTCATTGGAACCATCGTAAACAAGAAACATCTCTTTAGTTTTTCTTAAATACTTAAGTATGTTCTTCCAAGTTGTCGAATGGCTTTCATCTGGATTCTTTTGAAATCGACTGGTTAGGTTTTTTAAAAATGCCACATCAGGTCTTATGCATCTTACAGCATACATGATTGATCCTACAACCGAAACATAAGGAACTACATTCATTTGCTTCACTTCTTCGGGTGTTGTTAGTCCTTGAGGCCTTCTAAATTCAACATGGTGTTGCATTAGAAGACTTACTCTTTCGGAAACATCCATCTTAAATCACTTTAAGATTTTATCAAGATATGCACTTTGACTTAGTCTAATTAATCACCTTGATTTGTCTCTATAGATCTTGATTTCAAGGATGTATGCAACATCTCCTAAATTTTTCATAGAAAAAGATTTCCCTAACAAGTATTTTACATCTTGTAGTTTTGGAATATCTTTTTCCTATGATTAATATGTCATCGACATATATATTAGGAAGATTTCATGACTCCCATTGGCTTTCATATACACACATGGTTGATCAGGATTTTAAACAAAACCAAAATCTTTGATCTTTTCATCAAACCTTTGATATCATCTCCTGGATGCTTTGCTGTTAATCTATAAATGGATATTAAAAGCTTGCATTACTTTCTTAGATTTTTAGGGATTCAACTATCCTTCAGGGTTGAACTCAATAGAATCTTTGTATAGAAACCATTTTAAGAAAAGCATTTTGACGTTCATTTGCCATATCTCATAGTCATAAGATGCATCTATGATAAGCATCATCCTAATAGGTTTAACGTTGGTTATTGGCGGAAAGGTTTCTTCATAATCAATCATGTGGAATATGTAGAGGGGGTGAATTGAATAGTTTCTATATAAAAACTATAATAATTTTGTATCAAATACTTGAACAATGGTGACACAATATGAAGAGTGTAAATACTAGTTCTACAATAACTATACATGTGGTAGTAAAGCATATCCAATGATAAAACCATAAACACAATATCCACGACATACACATATCACAACAATATAAACTACAAGTCACAAAATCATTTATATAATGCATATGTAAATATAAAGCGATAAATGCAAATATAAGTGTAAAGAGATAAATAAAAGGAAATGCAAAACGGACACGATGATTTATAGTAGTTTGATAACAAAGCTCCGCTTTACCCTACTCTACTCCCCGAGTATCCAACTCGAGAGTTACTTTACTAGTCAACAAGATCCCTTCTCGGCGGAGAAAAGCTTTCAAGTTTCTTACATTATTTTCTGACACTAAGCTAGATGTCGAGTTCTTCTTCGGGTATAACCAAACCGGTTATGTTTTATGTCCCAACATAACAAACCTTGTGTTTTAAGGCCTAAACACATAAACCACATCGCTTACATTATTTTTTGACACTAAGCTAGATGTCAAGTCATTTTAAATTTTTACCTTTTTTTGCTAGAACAATCTACCACTTCACCCTTGTTATTTGAGGACTAAATACTAACCGAATCTCACACTTATGTTCTAAACTAACACACTAACCGGATCTAACCACTACTAAAGATTAGAATACATGTACTCGATGTATATGTAACAAATGTTACAAATAGACTAACTAGACTACATAACTTCGTATCTTGATGATGACAAAAGTTCTTCTCTTGCACTTGAGGAAAGAAAGAATTGATATTTAGATTGGAGCACAAAGTAAACATGATTAAAAAACAGTTAAATGATCAAAGAAAAGAGGATAATAAAAGACATTCAGATCAGAGAAAGAGCGTGCAAAAGTCTGGAAAATAGTTAGAAATGAGCTACTATTTATAGGAGTTGAAATCTGTCTGTCAAGAATGTGACGGCCACCAGATATATAAGGGGGACTGTAAGACCATCCTATATTTAAGGGGGCTGTTCCTGACAGACGCTCTTGTTTTTGTCTTTTTGTGGTGAAATAATTTTCTGGTGAAGATAAGACCTGTTTTAGGGGAAAAATAACAATATTTGAATTTTGAAATAATTTTGAAATAAAACATTTCTTTTTAATTTTAAATTATTTTTCTATTAAATTTTGAAAAAATTATTTTTGTTACATTTATAAAACTTGTAAGTTAAGTCAAAACTTATTTTTTTATAATCCTAGAAGTTTAATGTTTGTTTATACATATCTTACGTGATTTACGTCGGGTGAAAACAAATGTCTGTGTTGATGTAGACTTGATACGTCGAGGGATGTTAATGCATGTACGCATTGATTATTTGTAATTACGAGTAACTTGCGCACTTTACGTTATGTATTATCTGTTACATGTTTGTCATCACCAAAACATAAAAAGACTGTATAGATTAAATATCGTAATATTTGCACTAATAATCTCCTACTTTTTGATGATGATAAAATATGTAAATTGTAACTTATAGTAAAATGTAAAAGTCACTCGTTTACACTCCTTTCTTCCCCTTTTGTCGAAACAAAAAGGCACCCGCTCAGAGTTCTTTATCACCCAAGTAAGTACTCTGAGTATATAGGCTGATTAGGTTAGAAGAAGACATGAGAAATGAGAAGAAGGTAGGTGCTCCAAGTATATAGATTGGAGGTATGAGAAGAAGACATAAGAAGAAGGTAGGTTCTTCGAGTGTATAAGTTAAAGGTATGAAGGTAGGTACTCCAAGTATATCGGTTTAAGGTATGAGGAAAAGACATGAGAAATAAAGGTTGAAGGTGATTTTATGTTTCTTGGATAGTTTAGAAAAGGTCATGAGAAATGAGAAGTAGACATGAGAAGAAGGTAGGTACTTCAAGTATATAATTCAAAGGTATGAGAAGAAGACTTAAAGGTTAAAGATGATTTTAAATTGGAGGAGGTGAAGTATTTAGAGTATGGATGAACCCTTCATTGTATTTGACGATCCTATATCCTATCCTCCAATAAAGGTGAGCTTGCATCATCCTAGTAAAGTCTTCTATCATCACAGTTTAACCAACTCCACACTATTTACTCACATATCTTTGAGCTCCCCCTGGCTCATTGCATCCCCATGATAATTACATTCCTTGTATATTGACTCTAGCAGATCCATGGATCAAATTAATTACCATTGATGCTCAAGAAATTTGATGAATGTAATATAAATAAATAGGATGCTTGTAAGTGCTCCCCTTTTGTGTATGCTCCCCCTTGTTTGGGGCACCAAGGAATCAAGATATGGATGTGTGCTATAATACAAAGTTAGTAGACAAGTGCACATATTTATGTATAGCAAGACATTAACGGGGAACTATATATGCACTTTTAGATGTGAGTATTCTAACGTATGACACTATGAAAGAGAATTAGAAACTAGACACATGCAATCATATTTTAAAATCAACAACCTAGATGATAAAATAAAAGGAATCGAGATGTGTGTTTAAGGACTAAGATTAGACCGAATTTTAATAAAAGAGAATGGGATTTGTTTATTGATTGACACATAAATATTATGAGAATGATTTCTTCCAAGACGTCATTTAGACAAGGAGTATTAGCATGTTTGGAACGACATGTTCCTTATGATATCATTATCTACCAAAGATGATGATTTGGATTCGAATAGACTTTCGTCAAAGGTTGTACTGAGAGATTTCTAAATCCTTAAGGTTTCTTTGTAAAGAATTATGTATGCTTTTCGTGTTTGGGGTGTTTAAGGAAAAACATCATCATAAGACTTTAGGTCAAACTAAATGTTAGCAATAAGGATGATTTATTGAGAAGACATAAGATGAGGATGGAAAAGAAAAATAAGATGAGGATGGAAACGATATGCTTTCGGATGTGAATGAAAATGATTCCATAGAGCTAAAATGTGAGGAAGGATGAGGAAGAATAAAGAGGGAAGGTGTTGATTGGAGGCTATCAAAGACGATTACTATATCATTTGCATTGACAATGACAAGCATGGTGTGAAAAAATGATGTGCATGTGATTCTATCAAGACAAAAGTGGACGATTGTGAATCCATAGGTTTGTTTGGTGTTTTGTTGGTTTTCAATTTTAACTAAAAAGGTGATTATGCGAAATGAGGTGGTAGTTCTTTCATAGTGGAAGAATAGTGTAAGACGCAACAATGTGGTGACTCAATAACACTTGAAGATTGAATATCTTCTTTATGTTCTTTACTTTCTAGAAAGTGGAAAGTTTTACGAAGGAGTGACATTTTCATTTCGCAAATTACTTAAATATTTTAGATGAAATAATTAAGTTGTCAAGAGATATTAGAGGAAATTTAACAGTAACAAGTCTTTTTTTAAGTGAGAAGAAACGTTTAGAAGTGAGAAGAAACGTTAGATATGAGAAGACTTATTAGAAGTGAAAAGGAACATTTAGAACTGAGAAGAAATGTCAGAAGTGAAACGACTATTAGAAGTGGAAAGACTATTAGAAGTGAGAATACTATTAGAGATGAGAAAGCCATTGACAGTGAGAAGAACCATTTAGAAGTGAAATGACTATCAGAGGTGAGAAAAGACATTTACGAGATGTGATGACAAGATTTGTATGTTAGGGGATTTGTGTGTTGTGATAATATTGGTAGTATAGTGATTGTATGGATTGTGTGTAAAGAATGAGACGCATTTCATTATGAAATTTACTTGACTATTGACAACATAAGCAACAATGCTTATAAGTGTTGGGATATGAGGATGACCCGTTGATCTATAAAGAGATATTAATGTAACACCTCCATTTTTGACATATAGCAGCGGAAGCTAATCTGGGGTATTACTTCATGGATCAACAGACATAAGCATAGAAAACGAATGACTCATAAAGAGACGTTTTGGAAAATTTTGTTATCATTTATTTATTCATCAGAGTTTTTACAAAAAGAGGTCCCAAAATCTAGAAACATAAAGTTTGAATGATAACAATTTAGCCATCTTCAAGTCCGTGCCACTTCGTGCCATAAGTTGCTCAATTACCTGAGATAAACATGCTAAAAAGGTCAACACAATGGTTGAGTGAAATTCATAGGTTTATGATAAATAGTTGAATACAAGTCATCATAGACAGTGGGTTACGTTGTTATACACCCATAGATAGTAATAATTGCAATGAGTACAATTATCATAGAAAACAGTATTATTGCCCTAAGCTCATGACATCAATACGTTAACATGGAAATCACCGTAGTGACATTGGTTGAGGAACAAATGTCCCTGTGGAAAGGTAACTTGCCAAGGTTACCCATTAAGTCAAATATAGTGCGTTTGGTTACCCCATGAACGGGTATACCAACGGGAGTCGTCACCCCCAATAGATCTATCCACAATATTTGCGTTTACTCGCAAGTAATTAATGTTTCATGATATGGAAATAGTGGCACTGGAAGGTACTTAGGCAATAATATATCTGGATAGCATACAGTTGGAAAAACACTTGCATTCATGGTTTAAGCATGTATCCCCCTCGCGGGTTTATAAAGTATTCAAAAGATTTAAAATGCGAGGCTATGAACTCACCTTAACAGGGAAATCTGATTGATGGCAAAAGTATATGAAATGAAAGTAACGGCCTCGTCACGTAACCTGAGGGTAATATGTCAAGTCTTAGTGTGATTGTTTATGTTTTCAAAACTTTATAAAGTTTAACATACATCTTACTTTGATTTATTAATTTATGGAAATATTGTATCACTGTTCGGGCTATCATAATTCAGAGGTCATGCAGTAAACGTTTGAGGAGCCAGGACACTTTAAATCGTAAATCCAGCAAACTCGTCAAAACGTATACCCAAATGAAACCCCTCACATGAAACTCCCTAGTAACGTGATACGTTATAGATTAAATGATAAGATTTTATCATTTTAGGTTTCTTCAAAAGCTAGCGGATGATAAATTAGGTTATATTTATAACATAATTGTTTTATAACGTTTCGATCGATGAATGATAATGACAAATGTGTCGGGCTTTAATAAAATCGAGTCTTATAAAATATATTTTTATAATTAATATAAAAATATTACATTTTATACCTTTAAGAATGTAAAATGGCAATATACACCCTTGGTTTATATATATTTACAAAGTTAATCCTTTTAATATAACTTTTAAAATCTTTAAACCTTTAACTTTCAAGTATGACAAAACAACCCCTGAAGTTTAACTTTAGGATAATTACATTTTCAGCCCCTCTAGTTATAAGTTTCAAGAATTTACAATATATATCCCTTTGCATGAAATGTTTTGCGTAACAAGTCCAAAAACCATAATATTGATATTTTTCAATATAGAAAGTAATTTACAGGTTATAGCTTATTATAATAAGCTAAAATAAGTTAGAGTAAATAAGTTTTACGAGCTTGAAGCTTATGAAAAGAGCTTGTGAGCTTAAAAATCCAAAACGGGTTCGTTTGGTTTAGGAAAACCAAAACGCATGGGTTTGTGGTTCAAGGCTTAAACAAGTGACTTACACATGATCTAATAAAGCTAATGAAAGATCTAAAACGAAGTAAAAGCTTATAGAACAAGGTGAGGACTTACAAACTTATAGATGGGTCGAAAAAGAGGGTTTTTGGTTCGAGTGACTTGAAGATGAGTTCTAAGGCTTATTCTTCTTAATCTTTGGCTTCTAATTTGATCTAAGGACTTCACTTCTCTTCTACGACATGGCTAGAACATGATTTGAGTATGTGTTGAGTTTTAGAGATGAATTGAAAGAGTATGTATGTATACGTGTATATATAGGGCTAGGGAATCTTTGAGGCCAAGTTTAGGTAAAGTAATGGCCAAGTTACTTGGAGTGGTGGCCAAGGTAGATGGAGTAGGGACCAAGGAAGGCTAGTATGGTGAGTATGAAGAGCTAGGATGAGGTGTAAGGGTGTGAAAGGGGTTCGGTTATTAAGGAGTGACAAGGAGGAGTTTTTGCTTGATGAGCAAGTGTGTGACTAAGGTGTATGGGTGCTAGGTTGATGACAAGGTGCTGAAGGTAGTGTTGAGGTCATGGTGCTTGAGGTGCTAGATTGCTTAGAATTAGGTTTAGAAGTAGTTTAGGGGTGGTGAGTTCATGACTGTTTTTGGACAGCCAACATCAATCCTGGTAAAATGGTTATCATTTACAAACCGTAATTCCGATTAAGCTCAAACCAGTGAGCATGGTTAGATATTTGAGTCCTCTACAACTTTTAGTTTTACATATTTAGGGGTCACTATACAAAAATTTAGAGATAACATACATTTACTATAGGTGTGCAGAATCTTCGTACTTTTGCCATTTCAGCTATAACTAATTCATTCGACATCGAATCGGGTTGAGTCAACCGGCAAAATGATCACAAGACATAGGGCTACAACCTAGTATTTTTAGTTAATACCCAAAGCCTATTGACTTTTCCCATATCCTATGTTTTATCAACGAATTAGATTTCTAAAAACTATGAACTAGTGTAAGGGTGTAACGGGTTTGCTAGGGTTTTCGGGTTTAGGCTTAGGGTTTAGGTTTTAGAGTTAGTGTATGAGCTGATATTAGAGAGGGAAAAGTGTTTAAATATTGTGTATTGAGTGCTTGTATTTATTGCTAAAGAGGTGGTTAGAAATCCTTAAGATTTTGGAGGGAGATGACCTAGTTTGAATTCTATGCTTTATTGGCTTGTACATTGAGCTCAAATGAGTTGTACTTTGTTTTTAGGAAGGAAAATATGATTTAAATATTATTAATTAATCACTTGTACATATGCTTGAAGACTTGTACATTCATTTTGTATTATATGAAGTTAGGGTTTTGATATAAATGTTAACGTATAATGCTTCTTTTGAAATAACGTTATAAATGGTACGTTAAACGGATAGCGTATATGGTAAAAATGATATTAGAACATAGGCTTGACATATTAGGACATTTACTTGATATAAACGTAGATATAGTTGGCATTGGTAGGTTGCGTGGGCTCGTTTAGTTTGCTATGTAAGTTATGTTACATAGTTGGAATGAATAAAGCAAAAAAATTCCCGTGAAAAAGTAGTATTTAATATAATATAAGTGGAATTTACAGTGATGAAAATTGTGGGTTGTTACATTCCCCCAAGTTTACAGAAATCTCTTCCTGAGATTTAGTTGAGTGATAGAGTGATATTTGGAAACAGAAGTTCTTAGCTTCTACAGTTTCTAGTCTGATGGCCTACTTTGTTACAATTCTTACACCTGACAGTGCAAGGTCCTGTGTGATGCAGTGTACACTTCCTACACAGGGGATGAAGTCCATTATATCCACGGTGTCCATAAGTCCTGAAGGTTTCCTGCCTTCTATTTTGCTGCCGGTGGTAATCATTGTTACGGTTGTTATTGTTGTTGTCACTGTTATTTTGGTAGTTGTTGTTGTTGCGATCATTGGGGTAGTTATTGTTGTCATGATTATTGGGGTAGTTGTTGTTTTCATGATTATTAGGGAATTTGGTGTTGTTGTTGTTTCTTCTATCATCAAATTTTCGTTTGTGATCATTAGTTCCTTGCTTAGCATCATGCTTTGTTACCTGATCCATTAACCTCTGGGTTATGGTAATGCCTTGCACCAAAGTTTGAGGCTTTGAAGCGGTAACATTTCCTTCGATACTTCTAGGTAATCCCCCGATGAAAGCTTCCATAAGTTTCTCAGTGTTTGGTACCATATTTGGACATAAGACTGCTAATTCCTAGAATCTTCTAGCATAAGTCTTGAGATCATTTCCTTTTACAACCAAGTTGTAAAATTCGTCTTCCATTTTCTTGACTTCAATTCGAGGGCAATACTTATTGGTCAAGAGCCTTTTCAATTCAGCCCAGGCTATCTTGTCGACTTGCTCTATTCCAATAGGTTTGGCATAGGAATTCCACCAGGACAAGGCATCCTCGATGAGATTACTAGTAGAAAATTTCACTTTGTAGTCCTCGGTACAGTTGCTACGAGAAAATACCGATTCAGTTCGTTCAAACCAACGTGGACTGGTTCACTTCCCAGTGGTTGCGGTATGATCCATAATGAGTTATCTAACTCTGCGAAGATAGACTTATCAAAGGGATAGTCTGGGGGTGGTATAGTTGACCTAACCGGTGATGAAGATCCTACTGATGAAGATGGAGATATTGGAATGGGTGATTCAACAGGTGTCTCAGCGTCTTTAGGTGGTGAAATCTTCTCGGGAGGAAAGAAATGTTAGGAATCAAACATTGGTGATAGTGATAACACTAGAGATGGAGGCAAAATAGTCGGTGGAGCAATAGGAGCTTATGGTGGAATAGGTAATTCATTATCAGTAGCATCATATGCTTGCATGACCTTCATATATGGGTCATCATAAAAAGGTGAGAGGGCTAGTGAGGCTAAAAGATCCTTAGTTAAATCATCTAAAAAGTTAGGAGAGGTGTTTCCCGGAGAAGCTGGGAAATAGTCCGGTGAAGCTAGGATGTAGTCAGGAGAGCGTGTAGAGGAAAAAGTATCCTCAACATCAGAATCAGATAGGATAATAATATGATGGGGAAGGGAAAGACATGACTATATAACAACCCAGTGGAAATAACATTAGTTATTTATATATAATTGTAGGTTCTCGATTTACCACTTCACTTCATAACACAACACGAATCGAACCAAGAAAATAAGAAAGAGAGGTGATGGTTTAGAGAGAGAGAAGAGAGAGAGAGATGAGAAAAAAGATTTATTGAAAATGAAAACTAGATATTTTCTAAAAAGAAAATATCTATATATATTTAGATATTTTTAGAAAATATCTAAATATATATATATACCCCTACACATTTAATGTGACGCGCGGGATATTTAACTAGGACCCGGGCTCGGGTTTTGTTTGCTGATTAAACCCTAACATTATAAATATTAGATTAACTATCGAGCCCGATTCCCGATACTTTCCTATTACAACGTTAACTAATTAAAGACCGAAGCTCCATCATAGAGTGACCGAGCTTCCTTGTTCGACTCAATAAATTGAGGCTAACAATCTCCCCCGAAGTGAGGTCTTGAACACGGGAACGAGCTTCCTTTATTGACTCAATAAAATTGAGGCTAACAATCTCCCCCGAAGTGAGTTCATTGATGACACTCCTTCATGAGATCAGTGAGATTGCTTTTGTCGTTAAGCTCGAGTGTTCTTGGTCTTTGTCTTCGTTGTAAGCTTGTTCCTTCATGCTTTGCCGATCTGACTTTGAGCCTTTGTCATTGTCTTTATCGTCTTTGCCATCTTGCGATCTTTTGTTTTTGACCAACATGCTCATACTTTTGCATTATCTTGAAAGCTTCAAATTAGAGTTTGCGGAAGTCTTTGTCTTTAAATCTTGAGCTTTCTAGATAGTATGTCTTCGTAGATTGAGCATTTGAATGGGATTGAGGTTGCCGTTACCACCGTTTGACCTGCAGGTTTACGTTAGTGATAAACGAGAAAATTGATTTGAAAATCAATCGACGTGTCACTCGTTAAAGAGTTATTGTAACACATCGAGAGTGTCATGTTTTTATCAAAATTCATCAACCGTCAATTCATTTACTGGACCAAATCGATATCCAGTTGTCACAAGTTTGATTCATATAGAATTTCGCAAGTCACCTACCGCAGTGCTGTTTGATGATGACACTGGAAGGATTTCCATTTGTCACTCTGAATACTAAAGAGTATCACTCTGAATGTTCTGGCAAATATCACAATGATATTGCGTATGACTCTTGATAACAGCTTGTGAACCTGATGATGTTCAACAAGTGTTTGAAATGGAATGTGTCCTAACGAGATTTTGATTGATCTCTTGGCTCTAGACTCGATTAGTGCATTTTAGGGATTTTAGTACTCGGTAGCTGGAGCATATTGCCACCTATCAATATCAACAAACACGAATGAAATGTCAATAGATAACGTGTGTATCTTCTCCGTGACAAGAGACAAGTTTCTGTTTGAGAGAAACCCGAATGGCTAGGAATGGTTGTGCATTGCATCCTGGTCCATGATGTCGATTTCAATGTCACAATCAACTTGTGATTCTGACAGCAAGGATATCGACCGACGGTTTCTGCCTTAAGTTGTGTGGGAGGCTTCTTTCTTAGACCCTTTATCCATACATATCTTTTTAATTCTTTCTTCAACGCCATCAATGCTAACAAGATGGCATTACTAGACACCTTGTTTTGTGTATTGTTCTAGTGTTGCTCAATCTAGTCGGACATTATTCCATTTACATTCATCTCCCATCATTCCTAAGGACTTTCTATTTCTAACTTTGGATTATCCTTGGGTAGATCTCCCGGTTCTGGTTGATCATAGGATTGATTCTAACCTAACCACCTTTATGACTTCAATTCGTCGTGAAATTAAGATGTTGTTTGGTATAAAAGATCAAACCATAAAAACCGTTCCTTACTTTTCAGCATCAATGAGTTGAATAGATCATATTTTAAATACAATATTTCTTTCATCTCTCACCCTTATTTTAAATAATAGAACACTTTAGTTTTTTGAAATACCTGTGATTAAAATATGTCTTGGAAATTCTTCAGTGGGAGAAAAAATATATCAGCATAGAATGGTTATGGAACATAATTGATAAATGTTTTGAATACATAAAAATTGTCCGATGTTGATAGTATACTCAAGTAACATTAAAACTTATGTTTAGTTTTCGAAAACTCCCCCTCAAAAATAAGACCAAATTGAAAAATTGGTTTGTCTTTGAAAACTATTTGTTGAGGGGTTGGATTGTTGAACACTAAAGTCAGATTTATGAAAGATGATGATTGTCATCGAGAAATTTCTTGAAAAATTGTGTTCAACCTTTTTTGAAAAAACAGATGTTAAGAGAGGACTTATCTTCTAACGTTAAGGGTAAGTCAGCACTGAAACGTACACTTATCCTCCTTTTGTCTTGAGCTTAAAACATTGAACTGTCTTGTAAGACAGCTCAGACCGAGAAACGTTAAAATTTTATCGAGATGGGAGATAGGTTATAAACCGTCCTTTATTTTGAAGTGTCCGAGATATGTACTGACATTTGCACATAAGCCATTAAGAAAGATTAGAAATGACATGTTTTGAAATTATTTCAAAACTCCTCGCATCAACTTCATGTTACACACCCGTGTCAATGTAATCGACATTTCTACACAGTAAATGTTATCGATTCCAAAGACATATGTCAAGAAGAATCTTTTTGAAAATTTCTGTTTTCCGATTTTGTATTTTCTTTTTGAAGATTTTTTTATTTTGTATTTTGCTTTTTATCAAAAATAAGTACAAGGTGATGTTTGATGATTGATACAAGCAGTCCTCATTTGTCAGAACCTCATTCAACTGAGTCAAACTCTCATACCAATCCTTCTGAACAAGAAACTTAAACCGATCCCTCAAGAAGGCTTTCGAGAAACATGGTCAGCTTATTGAGGTATCATTTCTGACAAAATATAATTCTATTAATAACATTTGTTCAACCTGTTCCTTATGAAAGGATACCGAGTAAGCAAGGTGCTTTGTCGTGAATGTTGTACGGGGTTGCATGAGATTGACATGGCTGACTGAGAGTCGGCAATAACAACGGTATTGTGTTGTAGTTGAAGCCATAATCTTGAAGCAGTGACCTCATCCCCATTACTGAGAGCACAACATGCAGATAACGCCACTACTCTGCCTCTGCTGAAGACATTGCAGTGCAGTTCTGTTTCTTGACAACCAGCTTACAAGTTTATCCACCAGTAACTGTATTCCCTCCAGAAGTGCTTTTCGAGTATCACGGCATCCGCATTATCAGCGTCTGAAAATGCTGTTAGTTCAAAGCAAATCCTTTGGATACCGAGAGTCCATGTTTAATGGTACCCTTTAGGTAATTTAAAAGATTCTTTTAACCTCATGAGGTGCTTGTGAGTTGGTCGTGGCTTGCGATAACGGTGCCACAATAGCATACTGCTTGCACTACAAAGTCTGGTCTACTAGATGTCAAGTACATGAGTGACCCGAAATTACTACATAATCAAGAATTGTCTACGGTTCTCACATCAAGATCTGCATCTAGCTTGGGTTTTGTAGCCAATGGGTTCCAATAGAGTGACAATTGTCCAAATTATGCTTTTTTTTCCAGAATTTCTAAAGCGTACTTGGCCTGATTGATAAAAATACCTTTTGGGGACTGGTGGATCTGTAGTCCTAAAAAGAACTTCATCTCCCCCATTAAGGACATTTCAAATCTACTAAAGCATTAATTTTCAAATCGTTTTTGAATATTTTAGATTTGGCGATCCAAAAATTATGTCCAACAACGTAAATCTGCACAATAGAATATCTTACCCCGTATTTTATCTTGAATAAAGTTGGGTCAGATGTAACCTTTAGTAAAGCCTTTGTGACATCATGAAGTTTTTGTGTGTATCATCGTACCTAGGCTCTTTGGTAGCTTGCTTTAATCCATAAAAAGCTTTCCTCATTAGGTAGACTAATTCCTGTGATGATCTGGTCAACGCGACCCTTCTGGCTGAGCAACAAAACCTCCTCCTTCAGTGGACGATTAAGAAATGTCTTGTTTCACGTCCATGAGCTGATAGATTTGGAAAAGACTTGTGTGGCTGCGTGGGCAACTAATTCGAACTGCATTCAAGCGAGCACCTGGAGCAAAATGATTCTTCATAAATCAGATACCACTCATCCAGAGCATAACCGTTAGCAACAAGTCGTGCTTTGTTGGCGAATTACAGTCTGATCTTCATACCTTCTAGTTTCTTCCATAAACCACTTTAGTCTTTATAAAACCATCTTGCCAAATGGTTTGTCGACTAGTCCCTAGACTTTTAGAGTCTGTCGAACTGATGAAGTTCATCCTGCATTGCCTTCGATCCATGCAGAATCACCATTGCCTCTTAATGTCTTCGGCTTCAACAATACTCACCGTGAGCGCGAACAAACATTATTTCAGGATTTGTGGTCAAGCTGTCGACTTGTTTAAACTGGCATGGTTGGATATTCCACGAACATGTTCAAATAGATGGATCTCTGGTCCACATCGGTAATCATGACTTGTGTGTTTATAATTATGCACATCGTATTACATTGTTGCATGAGAAGACTCACCAATTTCTTGTACCCGAGTACAAAAAGTGAATTGGACAAGATTCAGCTTCTTGAAAACGATGCATTTCGGTGCTATGTCATTGTTAGTGTTTCCTCAAGCGAGACCAGTGTGTGTTGGATTGATAGATATTCTTCAAGTAAACGGACTGAAGAGAAATTCTCACCTTGTTGTGACGAATCGTCTTTTCTGCTGTAGGAACAACATTTTGTCTTGGGGGTACGGGGTCAGAGTTGTCATAATCTGACGCCTTTTGTCCTTGAGGAACGAGGCCTGAAGAGACATTTTCAACAGACATCTCTTGTCGTTGTGGTGCGAGGTCTGAACTGTTTTGATCAGACATCATTTATCGTTGATGACCGAGGCTTGAACTGCTGTGTTCAAACGTCATTTAAACATTGATGACCGAGGCTTGAACTGCGTTGTTCAAACGTCATCTCGTGATCATCAGATCAAAATTCCTTGAAGCCCTGTTTTCTGAGATATCTTTCTTTTTCACAACCAAACTCTGAGTCCTTCCTCTGTAGGATTAAACGATGTACTTGTACTTAAGAGAGTACCTTCACTGACATTAAGAGCTTGTTTGCTTTCACATGGTTAGTGATATCTGCATTTGAACCATTTGGGGGTTCACTTTCAACCTTTGTTGTGCTAGAGGCGAATGTCTTTCCTGTTGGAACCCATCTAAGACAAACAGTCTTGAGAATTCTACCCGTTGGTTGCCACCTAAGACAAGATCTAGGACTTGTTGTTTTCTCATGCACAGTGGTAGTCTT
>BQNB010051793.1:18952-40805 GCA_026074375.1 Tanacetum coccineum | reverse complement strand
GTACTAACTATAACTAACAGACTTAACTTTAATACTAACAGTATTAAGTCTGTTTACAATATTTTCCTAACAGAGTTTACAACATATTCTTAATCAGAAGGAATTGAACATGAGACAACGCCGATGGTTAGAGTTGCTTAGTGATTACGATTGCGATATTCGTTATCACCCAGGGAAGGCAAATGTCGTTGCTGATGCTTTGAGCAGGAAAGAACGAGAACCACCGTTAAGAGTTCGAGCTTTAGTCATGACTATTAGCTTGGATCTTCCTAAGCAAATCTTGAATGCTCAGACTGAAGCACGGAAACCAGAAAACATCAAGAGTGAGGATGTTGGAGGTATGCTGATTGAAAATGCTAAATATCCAGAGGCAATTAGAACAGAAAAGTTGGAACCTCATACGGATGGAACCCTATGCCTCAATGGCAGGAGTTGGTTACCTTGTTATGGCGATTTGCGGACTGTGATCATGCACGAGTCCCACAAATCGAAGTATTCTATCCATCCAGGTTCCGAGAAAATGTATCAAGACGTAAAGAAGCTATATTGGTGGCCCAATATGAAAGCTGACATCGCCACCTATGTTAGCAAGTGCTTGACCTGTGCTAAGGTCAAGGCCGAACATCAGAGACAATCGGGTTTGTTGGTACAACCCGAGATACCTCAATGGAAGTGGGACAATATCACGATGGATTTTGTCACAAAGCTTCCTAAGTCATCACAAGGGTATGACACCATTTGGGTAATCGTTGACCGTCTTACAAAGTCCGCAATCTTTATACCCATGAAAGAAACTGACCCTCTGGAGAAACTAGCGAGAATGTACCTAAAGGAAGCTTTAGGTACAAGTTTAGATATGAGTACGGCATATCATCCGCAAACTGACGGACAAAGCGTGAGAACCATTCAAACTCTCGAAGATATGCTTAGAGCTTGTGTGATCGACTTTGGAAATGGTTGGGTTAAACATTTGCCATTGGTCGAGTTTTCATACAATAACAGTTATCATGCTAGCATTAAGGCTGCACCCTTTGAGGCACTTTACGGTAGAAAATGTCGTTCGCCTGTTTGTTGGGCTGAGGTTGGAGAAGTTCAACTCACCGGTCCAGAGATAGTACAAGAGACGACTGAGAAAATCATTCAAGTTAAGCAAAGGATGCAAGCCGCTCGTGATAGGCAAAAGAGCTACGCTGATTTGAAGCGTAAGCCGATGGAGTTTGAGGTTGGAGATAAAGTGATGCTCAAGGTTTCGCCTTGGAAAGGGGTTGTACGTTTTGGCAAACGAGGGAAATTAAATCCCAGGTTTGTTGGACCTTTCAAGGTAATAAAAAGGGTTGGAGACGTTGCATACAAGCTCGAGCTTCCTGAGGAGCTGAGCAGAGTTCATAATACATTTCACGTGTCCAACTTAAAGAAGTGTCATGCCGACGAACCCTTAGCCGTTCCGTTGGATGGACTTCATTTTGATGACAAGCTTCAGTTTGTCGAGGAACCTATAGAGATCACAGATCGTGAAGTTAAACGGTTGAAGCGAAGCCGTATCCCATTAGTCAAGGTTCGATGGAACTCCAAGAGAGGTCCAGAGTTTACATGGGAACGCGAAGATCAATTCCGGAAGAAATACCCACATCTGTTCTCAAAGACCGGGCCGTCGTCAAGTGCTGCGTCTTAAGCCTTGAGGACAAGGCTCAGCTAACCGGGGGAGACTATAACACCTCGTGTTTTAGGACAATGTACGACGTTAATAAAGTCACCATTTATTTTTAGTATTGTACGCGTTTGTTTTTAATGGAAATCGTTAAGTTAAATCGCGTAAGCTAAAAATGATCATTCAATGTAAACGGGCATTAAACAATTAAATGTTTACATCAAGCAAGTGTTATATGATTATTATGAGGATAATTAATAACTTTGTTCATCTTATTTTTATTGGCTACGTAAAATGCTTACGTTTCGCGATAAAATATGCGTTTCGGCATTCCCTAAGCACCAAAACCGTAACTACGCTTAAACGAATACCCACGATTATACCCAATACACAAAATAATCAATATAACATCACATATATGAATACTGTGGCCGGATTTCAAGGTGATAAAGGGGCGAGTGGTGGGGGACCAAGAATTAAACTTGTTGCATGACCTACTCTCCATAATACCTAGATATTATGAATATCAGGTGAACCAACTCTTACACCTATTAACCCTCGCTAATTAACCTTAGTGCAAGGTAAAGTGTACCACATGGTTAGGTTAATAAGATATTTTCACTATAAATAGCAAGCATGCACTCTTCCTTTCATAAACACTTAACAAAAATCACAAAAACTCTTCCTTGTCTCCTCTCTATACCCCACGGCTCAAAATAGTTATTTTGGGGAATCCATTGCTTGATTTTCTATCATTATACAAGCATACACACATCATATCTAAGGAATTTCTAAAAGTTTCAGAATTGGTTAACCATTTGCCAAGGAAGGAATCGAAAAGAAATAAAGGTTACTACTTGGGAAAAATTAGGGTTTCATTCTAATTTTTCAAGCCAAGAGTTTAAATCACAAGGGTGTGATTGGTTTTCTTTTCTCTACTCATCCACACAAGGTTATATCAAAAGCTTAATCATTCATAACTAAGATTTTATGTGTTATAATGCTTTACTAAGTTAAATCACCATCGTAGGTACTTTTGAATATGTGAAATGGATTTTTACATTTGATTAATGTTTTGTACACTTATTTACATGTCATATGGATGATAATATTATGTTAAAAGGAATGTATAAGTGTTTTAACATATTGGTTAAGTATAAACATGTTTAAGTGCAAATTAGGGTTTCTAAAAGTCAACTTAAGAATTACAAGTGAAAATGGTAAAATAACATGTTAATCTTGTTATCTTGGACTCACATGAACAAAACATAAACCCCCCCTAAAAAAATTGGAAAACCCCCTATTGTATGTAAGACATAAGATATTAAGGGTTCTAATGGGTTTGTAACAAAGTGGTAAAGCTAAAAAGTCCTAAAAACAAGTTTTAAACACATTTTGGAAAATAATATCTTAGGGGCTGTTTGTAATTCGAAAATCTCATATATGTTTTATGATTTTATAAAATACTACATGTCACAATGATCGATGGGTCATAAAGAACTTGAAAAACCAATTTATAACGAAAAAGATACGCCATTTAACAAGTTTACGATAGTTAATACTTTTATAAAACAAATTTTATAAAAAGTCACATTCAATTACAGACACCTTATACTTGTAAACATCAATGAATATGATAAAACTTTCATTATACAGAACGTGTTCGAAAGAATCGCTAAGAAACGAGCTATACGAATAATATGCTAAAAACGGATTTTACGTTAATTAAAAGAAAAAAACTAAATTAAAAGGCTGTTTATGAACAGTAAAACACTATTGCATCATAGATCTCAAAACCTAAAAAATGTGGTTTTAATGATCACTCGCTTAATACAAAAGCGTAGGTGTAAGAAACGCGAGAAACGGGCTTAAACGACAAAGTTATGTCATTTTTACTAACGGCGTAATTATAAACGTTTTTACTTTATAATGACGATTTCACTTAAACAAATAGATGGTGTGATATAGCTATATATATAATATATAATTATATAAATTATATATAATCATATATATATATGAGTTGATTAGTTACCGAAGTACTATATTACTAGGGATTTTCCATAATGTGGCTTCTTTCGATGGCGAATTGAACGAGTTGTTTGATTTATGATTTAAAGTGTCCCTAACTCCTCGTGCGTCATGTCAAGACCCTCTAAATTAAATAGCCCAACATAGTACGCATGATACTATAAAGTATAAATACAGTTTTTTTTAGACAACAAACTTGATTTCGATTATCGACCATAATTTAAAAAGGTTGCATCTATCGTCTTACGTGACGTATTTAACTGTGATTATTTGGACTATCCTGTACTCAAGGTGAGTTCACATAGCCCACTTTTACAGTTTACAGATTTACTACTATTTGGGGGTTGAAAACATGCTTTATTTTATAAATTGGATACGCAAGTTTTTAATATATTGATTATGTGTTTTGCCTAAGTAAGCGATAAACCTCCTGAGCCCATTAATCATGAAACTGTCAACTTGCATATACTGTAGTTTTAATTGCATCTATGTGAGCTCGAATGTTATAAAATAGATCTATTGGGATTAACTCCCCCGTTTGGGTGATTCGCGCTATCAACTGGAACGAAACTTGACATGTCGGACATGAAGTTGCGGTTACAACCTCTGTACGGCAAAATAACTGCTAAAAATTCAAATATAGGTTGAGCTTCAATTTAGAATTTAAAAAAAAAATTGTATCAAGAGCTTAGTGCAACAGTAATCTGTTTTGTTTGTTGGACAAATGTGTCTAAACATCACTGGGAAAGTCTTGCTGGTCCTCATATTTACAATACATAAACCTATGAATTCACAAAACACATTTTTGAAGACGTTTAAATGCCAATGATTTTTTCAGAGTCAATAGGCACGAGGTGCAAAGGATGCATAGATATACATTTTAGGATTGCACGCCTTAAAGACATATAGTGCAAACATCATTTTTGGGAAATGTATGTTTGTCATTTTAGTAACATATTAAACAAGGAACAAGAAAAGCTTTTATGCATTGTATTATGTCTTATAATTAAAATCCAATTTATCATTTAAACGACTTTTAGTTTCGTTCTATATAAATATCTTAAGTTGTTGATCTTGAAGTTAACACGCCCCGGATCCTTATTCCGCTGCGACCCATTTTCGGGGTGTTACATTATCCTGAAGCAAATTTTAGGTCCGATTAGTCAGCACTTAGCATCCATCTTTATCGTTGATGTCAACAAATTGACAGTGTGATGAGCAACAGATTTCTCGGCATGTACTCTAACCCCACCGTGGTGATGATAAGATGAAATCCAACAACTCAGCAGCCCATGACCAAGTTCAGAACTATTCCTTTGAGCTGATATCTGACTGCCCTATTAAAGATAAATCTTAATAAAGATCAATAAAGCATATTTGACTGCCAGACTCAACAACACCTTTGTTTAATAATGTACTTAGGCTCGTATCTTGTTCTTGATCAAGTAACATTTTTGGGTGCGAGTTCTGATTAAGAGTTGGAGTCCATTGCAGAATCTTCAAAATCTTCTTGGTATATTTCTTAGACTATTGGCTTCCATAGTCGAACTCATGCATTTATAAAACAGTTTGATACCTGATAAACCAAATGATCGTTTCAGGTAAAACTTATCACAAGGTCCCAAAATGGCAATGAAAATTCTAAACATACATCTAAAAATATAAATGTCCAGAATTTTGTACGTAAATAGCAAGATATAGTCAGCGAACTCCATAAATCCTTACCTCCATATTTTTACAGTTACACGCACCTTTAGCATTTGATATTTGGTTTGATACTTTTGCGCATACTTAGATATGCTAGTTTTTTGCCCTATTCTATCTTAGATTTTCCTTAGAAAACTAGACCGCATGTTATACTACATCTTTGGGCGAGAAGGATCTGGTGCATTTATAAAACAATTTGATACCTGATAAACCAAATGATCGTTTCAGGTAAAACTTATCACAAGGTCCCAAAATGGCAATGAAAATTCTAAACATACATCTAAAAATATAAATGTCCATAATTTTGTACGTAAATAGCAAGATATAGCCAGCGAACTCCATAAATCCTTACCTCTATATTTTTACAGTTACACGCACCTTTAGCATTTGATATTTGGTTGTACTTTTGCATACTTGATATGTTGATGCTTTTTTGCCTATTCTTTTTTAGTTTCTCTCGAACTAAACTGCATTTATACTACTATCTTTGGGCAGAGGGGACTCGTGCATTTACCTCTTCTTAAATCATGTGACAATATATAAAGACACATATGCAATGTCACAGGTACTGCATAGTTGTAAACAATATCATTTAACAAATTACTTTTTGATGTGTAGACAATCAGACAAATACCAAGGATACAAGAAATTTTAAATCCATTCAAATCAAGGACGAATAAAGCCTAAAAATATAAAGTTAAATACCTCTTTATCTAGCACAATTGTGGCCGATTATGAATCTGCAGGATGACAATTTTGAAAAACAAATGTTTGCACGACATTCAACACTAAATATAAGACCTGCGTTAAACTTTGTTGAAATAAGTTAAATACCTCATTTTCACGGAGAGATGTCATCTTCTCATATCATGTGTATCACATAGAGTGTTGTCAGTGATTATTTGCCCAGTTAACGAAGAAATTAGCAACATACCATATAAAAATTGTTATTACCTGATACTCAAGATCCTTGACATGTGGTCTGTATCGTGAAAATGATATCACCTTGAACGTCACCTTCAACTATGAATCATCAACCCAAAAAATCATCATACTTGAAAAACAAAACAAAATCATACCTTGGATACATCAACTTGAAAAATTCATCAGTTTCCAAAACAGAGTGGTGAGGATTAATGCATACAAGGACAAATTCCGCAACAATCCCATCCCTTCACAAATGCCCCCACTTTACATAAACATATAAGAAGAAAGATCCAAAAAAAACTCAAAATCAGTGTTACATTAAAAAAATTGATAATAATATCTTAGTACCAAGACTCACTATTATCATGTCGTGAATGTCTGCTAGTTCACGGCTTACACTCCAAACATTAGTTCATTAAAAGTAAATACTTTGCAAATTCAAATTAAATAAATTGAGTTACCCAAATACATTACCTTCATGATGATTTTCAGATCTTAATTAACCCAAATCGTGGCATCAATCAAATCAAAACCTTTTCTTATCACTTTATTATATGATATAGTTGTGTATGCTTGTGGTTAGGGGTTTTTGTGTCTATCTTTTTGAAGATTTGTTATGGTCTTTGGCTTTCATACATGTTCGCTAAATAGGAATCTCCATGAAGTGGGTTAGTGATTCATGATATATGTAATATATGATATCCGATTGTGTAGGTATTCTGCTTTTGATTTTTTTTATTTTTCGTTATGCAATGAAAATGGAAGTGATATGAAAATATTAGTGATCAATATGAATGATTAAGCAATTTTTATTTCGTAGGATTTTGAGTATCAAACAGATTATAATTTGTTCAAGGCATTACAAATTAACGTTTTGCATTTACTATCACAAAAAACCAAGTTGTTCAGTGTTGAGTATTAAGTTCTTTGTGCTAAATTTTTTTTAACCCATGTTCGAATCCCTAAACTTGGCATTTTTTAATTCCAGCCGTGGATTATATTCCAATATTATAGCATATATGGCATTAATATGTGAGGTGGCAAAGATTTAAGCTGGATGTGATCATTGAATTTAGGTTGGGGTGGAATTATTTGAGTGATGATGCATGTGGCATTCTTTAAAGATTGATGATGTGGCGCATTTATGTTGCAGAGACAAGGCATTGTTTTCTAATCCTTGTTATAATATAATGTAAAGATAAATAAATCTTATTATAAAAATATATACAAAATGCATATATATCATATAACTAAAATATATAATATAATATAAAAGATACTATATATATATATATATATGCCCCACACTTAAGTTTGATTGTGAGTGCGGACGTTTTAAACTAAACTAGAAAACACAATTATTTATGAAATACACCGAGTTGTCCACACCGAGAAAAAGCCCCCCGCTGAATATTTGGGTGATCGTCAGCCAGCTCGTTTTATTTTCCTTTTATATTCTTTCCAGCGAGATTCTTCGCATGACATACAGAATAATCCTCGATCACTATTCCTTTTCCAGTTTCGTCTAAATCATACAGCTTAGCTTCATTACAAGTGTTTTCCACTACACTATAAATGTATGTATTTTCTGATGCCCATTTGGCTCTAGTTTAACATAAGTTTGGACAGGAAATGGAGTGCCATGAATGGTGAATAACCTTCATTCTTCCTTCCTCACAACATGAGAGTGAATCATCTTTTGTGGAAGTTCATTCAAGTTGCTCCCTCTCATGGAAGAGTTATCAACATAGTGTCCGTTAACAATGACTTCCTCCATGTAATGGTTATATAAATCAATATATCGGATGGATTAACCATGTATTGACTATTAACGGTCCCACACTACTTTGATATGAGTTATTTGAGCTTTGACTTGTATTTAGAGTTGTTAACATGAGAACTTGTTCTCTGACCTTAAAATTCTTCCTAACTTTCTAAGTTTCTTGTCATGATAGGCTTTGGTTTGAGCTTTGTAGAGTTTGGAATTCTCATACACCTGAAGTCGCAACTCATCGAGCTCATGCAACTGCAGAAATCGTTTTTCTCCTATAAGTTCAAGATCAGGATTGCAACTTTGCAGGGCCTAGTAAGTGCGATGTTCGATTTCAAATGGCAAATGGCACGTTTTTCCATTACATAAGTGGATACCGAGTGGTGCCGATTTGTGGAGTTTTGTAGTCTTGTACGAATGCCCCAGAGCGTCATCTTAGTATTCTCGACCAATAACTAGATTGTCTTTGACAGTCTTTCGAGAATTCATTTTTTAAGGCTCTATTGTGTTTTCAACTGCCACTGGTTTGTGGAAGAAATTTTGTGCTATACGAATGAACACTCCAATACCTTTTTAAGATTTTCTCTATTTGACGGTTACAGAAGTGAGTATCTCTGTCACTAATGAGAGCTTTTAAGATTTCAAAACGAGAGAAAAGCTTTTTCAAGAAATTAACTACAACACGTGCGTCGTTAGTGGGTAAAGCTTCGGCTTCTGCCCATTTGGACACGTAATCAATTGCAACAAGAATGTTTTCAAACTTATGGGATTTCACGAAAGGTCCCATGAAATCAATTCCCCATATGTCAAAAAATTCACTAACTTGGATGCTATTCAAAGGCATATCGTCTCTTCGTGAAATGCTACCAGAACGTTGGCAGGCGTTACAATTGTGTACGAGAGTCTGTGCTTCTTTGAATATGGTTGGCCAATAAAATCCAGCATCAAAAACTTTCTTTGCGGTAATCGAAGGTCCATAATGTCCCCCAGTAGGTCTATGTTTTGAACTGTGAACACATCTTCTGATCATGCCATCGGGGCATGCTTTAAAAAGATATGGTTCATCCTAAAAATAATGCTTAAGTTCTGAAAAGAACTTACAACGCTGAGCGTAGGTTAATCCTTTCCTCGGAATTCCTCTAACTAGATAGTTGGCAAAGTCAGCAAACTACGGACTTTCTTTCTCGTCAGTTAAGATACTCATAAGAAATTCATCAGGGAACTTGTCGTTTATTTCTTCTTCCCTAAGCTCTTTAAGATTGGGTTTCTCAAGTCGTGATAAGTGATTTGGTGCGATGTTTTCTACTCCCTTTTTATTTTGATTTTGATATCAAACTCTTGAAGCAGTAAAATCCAGCAAATAAGACGTGGTTTGGCGTCTTGTTTTGAAAATAGATATTTTATTGCAGAGTGATATGTGAACACAATTTTTTTTAGAGAACAAGGTATGATCGAAACTTGTCGAATGCAAAAACTACGGCGAGTAACTCTTTTTTGGTCACCGTATAGTTTTGTTATGCGCGATTCAGAGTTTTGTTGGCGAAGTGGATGGGGCAAAAATGTTTTTTGTTGCACTGGCCTAGCACGGCTCCTACAGCATAATCGCTTACATCGCACATAAGTTCAAACGGTAGCGACCAATTAGGTGAAACCATAATGGGTGCGTTTGTTAACTTTTCTTTGAGAGTTTCAAATGCCTTGTTGCATTTTTCATCAAAATTAAAAACTGAATCTTTTTCGAGAAGTTTAGTCATAGGACGGGAGATTTTAGAAAAATCTTTTATGAACCGGCGATAGAATCCGGCATGTCCTAAAAAACATTTAACGGCTTTGACGTTAGTGGGTGGTGGTAACTTAGCTATCACATTGATTTTTGCTTTGTCAACCTATAATCCTTTACTAGAGACTTTGTGTCCTAGCACAATTCCCTCAGTCACCATGAAGTGACACTTCTCCCAGTTGAGAACTAGGTGTGCTTGTTTACAACGAATTAGCATCTGCTCGAGATTGGTTAAGTACGAATCGAATGAATATCCAAATACCGAGAAACGTTCCATAGAAAACATCCATAGTGAAGGTTTTTGAGCATGTCTTGAAAAATGGCTATCATGCACCTTTGAAAAGTTGTTGGTGCGTTGCAAAGACCAAAGGGCATACGCTTGTAGGCGTAGGTTCCATAAAGGCAAGTGAAAGTGGTATTTTCCTGATCGGCTGGTTCGATGGGAATTTGAAAGTATCCAGAAAATCCGTCGAGAAAACAAAAGAACTTGTTTCTAGCTAATCTTTCCAGCATTTGATCCATGAAGGGTAGAGGAAAATGATCCTTTCGTGTGGCTTCGTTCAACTTACGGTAGTCGATACAAACACGCCATCCTGTGACATTTCCTGTTGGAACAAGTTTGTTATCTTCATTTGTCATAACGGTCATTCCTCCCTTCTTTGGTACGCAGTGTACTGGACTAACCCAAGGACTATCTTTGATGGCATAAATGATACCAGCGTCCAGAAGTTGGATAATCTCTTTCTTAACAACTTCTTTCATGTTAGGGTTAAGTCGACGTTGTCTTTGAATGACTGGTTTGACATCGTCCTCAAAGTTGATTTTGTGTTTACAAAAGGAAGGGCCAATCCCTAGAATATCTGATGTTTTCTAAGTGAATGCTTCCTTATGATTTTTGAGAACTAAAATGAGTCGTTCCTTTTCATTTTGTTCGAGTAAAGCTGATATGACTACTGGAAGAAGAGAATTTTCCTCCAGAAAGTAATATTCCAGGTGTTGCGGAAGAGGCTTCATCTCAAGATTGGTTGGTGGATCTAGGATAGAAGTTTTGATTATTAGCTCATCTTTGGTTGGTAATTCCTTAAAATCGTCTTTGACTTCTGATGACATCAAATAACGTCACTTTATTATATCATTTATCATATATGTGTTGCCCACTTTTATATAATTATTGCATTATTTGGTACTTAATTACTTTAAAGTTGATAAATGCAGTAATCCAGGAGTGTTTTGTGAAGACAAGCTAAAAGGCGCATAATTTGGAGCTAAAACGAAGAAATTTGAAGAATGATGATTTCTAACTACATACGCCGTATCCAACTAAAGAGATACGGCGTATTCACGCCAAGACTTCACAAGAAAACGCGTTTGACCAATTCCCAATACGACGTATCCCTTCTGTCTACATACGCCGTATCCATGAAGATAACTATTTGAAGATACAGTAAATAAAGTAAATTGGGAATGATATCATTGATTGATTGAGAATGTAGTGCGCACTCCAAGGAATCTAGCCCAATACGCGGTATCGACCTAGCCAGATACGACGTATCGAGTCTTTTTCAGACATTATAAATAGCATGGACGTCAAAACAGTTTTCATGTCAATATCATATTCTTTATACATACTCATGAAGACGAATTTAGAAGATAAGATCAGGCCACCACGGTCAAGCAATTGAGTACGGATCCATACAAATACATCGTGTAATTTTTTACTCTCTTAATCATCTGATATTTTACATTGTTGATTACACTTGTAAAAATAATAAAGGTTATGGCATATATACCCTCGGGTATTTAGCCATCTTAATGAAAGTTTAATGTTTGGTTTGTTTTAAAATTGATTTCTTAATTTATCGTTGATTGTTTAATTATGTTTATCACCTCATACTTGTTTATGTGTTTAAATATGCGACCTATCATTTAACTAGATCTAGTGATACGGACCAAGTAATCTAGATACCGGGATAGCTCTCCATATCGTGTTTTATATTATTGGACCAATAGGATCATAAATAACGTTCTGTCTTTGTCTTTAGATTATGAGCTTAGTTGGACCGGAAGGTGACCCGTTTATGTTTCAGCAATCACGCTCTTAATTAACTGATAAAGATTTAAATAGTAGACTACTAATATATAAAACACCGTCAAACAATAAGTGGGTAAAGTCCCATTGGGCTAAGGTTTTAACAGGATCACCACTACTTTATTCCCTAAGATAGATTATAATTAAACTAAATGATGCTTTATGCGGATGCGTTAATTGTGACAGGATTAACCGTGTCTGGGTCTTAGGATGATGTCCCGCCTAAGTCTTAAAATGATATGCCGCTTTGAGATAAGTAAATCATTGCACTAAAACAAACAAACCGACATTGAACTGGATTTAATATGGCTAATACAGTTTTCTATCATTTGGCTTGTACCGCTTTTCTATCTTCTAATTTTCTTCTTTTGTGTTTATTGTCTATTGAATTGATAATTGTCACCACTAAACCTGTGCCCGTCTCTCAGGCTGAAAAACCCCCCATATCATTAGACAACGTATATAGCAAAGGTTTAACCAGTAAATAGACTAATTAGAACTAATTAAAATACTGATAGAATTTAGAATTAATGTTTCACTCTAGTGTTTACACCCATAACTAACTGTAAACTTCCATCTTGAACCGGATACACTGCTCTGTTTCAAGTATTTTTTAGGTTATCGGCTAATATAAATTTAAAACTTGATAATCAAATAATTGACCCTACACGACAGCACATCAGGTTTTTGGCGCCATTGCCGGGGAGTGAATTAATTATACCTTATTCTTATTAGTATTTTTAACCATTAATTAGTTTACTTTAGTGTAATCTAATTTTGTTTGTATTTATTTGCATTGTGTGTTTAATTTGTTTGTTTAAATTCCCGCATTTAATTGTTTTTAAATAAGTATTCTGTTCTGATTGATCACACAGATACGCTCATAATGCCACCAGTTTGATACGACGTATCAAACCTACCCAAAACAGCGTATTGAGTTTTACAGTCTAAACGACATATCTGTTCTTCCAAACAATACGGCGTATTCTGTGAATTCAATATGGTGTACTGGTATTCAACAGACCTATACGGCGTATGAAAATTAATTGAATACGACGTATTTGTCATACAGTAGCAGACGCAATTTTTTGTTATTGATTTCCTATTTTATGTGTTCCCTTCCCCAAGGGCACATCCTACAATGGCAATTCGATGATCCTCATGTTTAATTCTTCTATATCCTACTAACATTTTCCTCTATTTTTTAGAAAGTGGTGATCGCTAGTTACGACTCAGGATGATAACAAGCTGTGATGACACAATGAATGGGGATAAAGAGCATACTAACTCACGGATGATCACAACTTCCGAACTTAAAACCAGTGATGAATTTCTGAAAATATTGAAGGATAACACCTTTAATGGCATAGATGAGAGGAACTAAATATTTGACCCCATTGCAAAGTAGCATGAAATAACCGAATGGATTAAGATGCCTAATGTGGAAAAGAATGAACTACGATTACACGTCTTCTCAAAATCGCTTAGTGGAACTGCAAAGACATGGTGGAACAATGAAATCAATGAAACAACTATTACTTGGGGCGATCTAAATGGTAATTTTTTTCATCAATATTACCCATTATCCCATACTTGCAAGAACAAAATCCCTGATGACCTGGACGACAGAACAGATTACTTTGAATTTATATGTTTGTTGGCGTCAAAATTCGACAACTATTGGGAGATTGACAAAAATACCAAAAATGGGCTTTGGGAATTTTATATGAATGAATGTGCTAAATGAACGATTGGCGACCTCGATGAATACAAAGAACCATGCGAGGAAAACACCAAAAAAACTTGTTCGGATACATTTTATAAACCCTATTTAGACGCACAGGAAGCAAAATACATCTACGAAGTTATTAATTTGGAATATTCTCCGATACCAATCCTCGCTCGCCACGACATCGACAACCCAGACGAACTATGTAGAACTGAAGAATTCACAGTCATACGACATTTGATAGGCAATGATGAAGAATTCGTTACTATAGGTCCAAGCAAAATTAATACTATTAAAAAAACTTCTGGCAGCATGTATTGCATCTACCACGAACTCTTTGACAGAAAAGATCACGGATGGGAAGTGACACGGACGAGATGAAGAGTGTTGCGACGGAAAAAGGTCGAACTTAAAGACCAGCTGAAACAAAAGTGCTTCTCGGGAGATAACCCGGTTGTTTTAATTGTTTGTCGCATTTTAATTGTTGATTCCACATTTGTCTTCCCAACACTCAATACGGCGTACCGACCCCTCTGGATACGGCCTATGAACCCTGTATATTTGGTGTTTAATTGTTTTCCTGTACCATTGTAGCGATATAGAAATTGCACTTGTATTCTAATCTTTTATGCAGGACCTTGCTAATACTATGTATGGTATATTCTGAAAAAGATATGTGTTGAACTTGTCCGGGCATTCTAAAGCCCTAGTCAACACACTTTTTGATCAAGAACTCATCTTGGAGAATTATCACGAGCAAAACATCAGGGAGTTTTCCATTCTAATTCTATTTTGCCCTTATTACTTATTGCTTTATCTATACAACAAGGACGTTGTATAATTTTAGTGGGGGGATGGAGAATTAGAACGTACTTGTCTTATTTTTTATAAAATAACATGCTACGAGCTTAAAAGTGCTTAAAAATAGGCCAAATTTAAACAAATTTAGCATGAATTTTGTAAAAATCACTAGTTACATTACCTAGCGCACTATAACCCTTGATACATATTATGTAAATTAAGCCTATTCCGTTTCCAATTGCTTACTAAAAAATTTCACAAAATTATGAGTGTGTCGGTGATGTAGTGGACTTTAAAACTTGGCCTGGTATATCACTCGAGACCGCAATGATTAGTACTATGGATTTAGATGGAGAAACATGTTCAACTGATAAATTTCTATGATTAAACCAAATAGCCTACATGTCGTAAAATTAACTAACTACACTGGTTAGTTAACTCCCGTGTAACCCTTTGTTTACTCTTATTTTTAGAGTAAGATCCCCTAGAACAACTTGTTGAGCCATTCCTTTCTTTTTCTACACCATATTATATGTTTCATTGCACAATTGCACCTTAGCCTACCGTGTAGATTAAGCCTATTTTAATCAAATTTGCTAGTTGCTTTTGTGTAAAGTTTTGTATTTCCTGCATCAAAGTGAAATTTTTATGTCTCTGTAATGGTCGGGAAATTGCACAATGCAATAGGAAAAATATGTAGCTCGTAAGTTTTGCTACTTTCGCAATTATGAATCATGTCCGAAGAAGAAGTGTTACAAGGAAAAGATTATCCGGATGAATTATGATAGTGAAGACGGTGGAATAAAACCAAGATTTATGATGTTTTAAAAAAATGGAAAAAGAGAAAAAGCAAAAAAAAGAGAAGGAAGAAAAATAGTCAGTTCAAAAGAAGTCTATAGCAAAGGAATCACTTGGAAGGATCGATTATTCGTTGATACGTTACAAAAATCAACGATGTAAAGTCTTGTAAAAAGTGGTTGATATCACTACTTACTCTGTAAAAGTATGCAAAGAGCGGGATGTAAGGAAAGTTGACCGTTATGGGAACGCCAACTTAGGTTGTCCTTGTAATTTCTATGATCGAGGCGTTTGTCTATATGTTTGAGTCTTTGTCATGGAACGGTCGGGGGAAATTTACTAGCAACGTATCTTATTTGTTGGCTTAATCTATTTGTTTCGTGAAATTTTGTTTAACACCCATTTTTCTTCCCTTTCCTAGCAACTAACCTTAATGTCCACTCGAACGAGGACTTGTTCAAGCATGCATGTCTATTTCGTCGTTATGGCCATGTATGCATGTCTCAACTACCTTGTTGGATGATGACTTTCGGTGAAAGTTAGAAGCTCCCTACCCTATATCGTACTTCATCCTAACCGCTGGTTAAACACGAACAAGGATGTGATCGGATTGTATATGTCTATTCCGTCGTTACAGCCATGTATGTACAATACAGCTTCCTTGTTGGTGTGGTACTTATGGTGAAAGACTGTTGAATGATCAACCCTAAGCCTTCTTAACCCAATTTATCTTTTGAATTGTTTCTCTTTAGCTTTAGCCGTGGAGATGTGTGTCCTTGCCAAGCCTATGATACGAAACTAATCACGACCGAGCAATTGAGCGTACCAATTAAATGTTGCACCCTAGATTAGTTGAGTGATCTGAGTGTTTTCATTTCCATATTTCGTGATGAGCTTGGTTATGGACAGGTGATTAGGACAAAACGATGCTTAAACGGAAAATCCTCAACTTCGGTTGGGACACATTTTCATAAACAAAAACTTTTCTAAAGTCTACTCGAGGACAAGTAGGATTCAAGTGGGGGGATATTTGATGACATCAAATAACGTCACTTTATTATATCATTTATCCCATCTGTTTTGCCCACTTTTATATAATTATTGCATTATTTGGTACTTAATTGCTTTAAAGTTTATAAATGCAGTAATTCAGGAGTGTTTTGTGAAGACAAGCTAAAAGGCGCATAATTTGGAGCTAAAACGAAGACATTTGAAGAATGATGATTTCTGACTACATACGTCGTATCCAACAAAAGAGATATGGCGTATCAGCGCCTGAACTTCACAAGAAAACGCGTTTGACCAATTCCCAATACGGCGTATCCCTTCTGTTTACATACGCCGTATCCATGAAGATAACTATTCGAAGATACAGTAAATAAAGTAAATTGGGAAAGATATCATTGATTGATTGAGAACGTAGCGCGCACTCCAAGGAATCCAGCCCAATACGCCGTATCGACCTTGCCAGATACGGCGTATCGAGTCTTTTTCAGACATTATAAATAGAAGACTCAAAAATGAGTTTTCAGTGTGCAATATCATATTCTTTATACCATACTCATTGAAGACGAATTTTAGAAGAGAAGATCAGCCACCAAGGTCAAGCATTGATCACGAATCCATAGAAGACATCGTGTAATTTTTACTCTCTTAATCGTTCGATTTTCATTGTTTGATTACGCTTGTATAATTACAATGGTTGTGGGCTAATACCCTCGGGTATTAGCCATCTTAATGAAAGTTCAATGTTTGGTTTGTTTTAAAATCGATTTCTTAATTTATCGTTGATTGTTTAATTATGTTTATCACCTCATACTTGTTTATGTGTTTGAATATGTGACCTATCATTCAACTGGATCTAGTGATACAGACCAAGTAATCTAGATACCGAGATAGCTCTCCATATCGTGTTTTATATTACTGGACCAATAGGATCACAAATAACGTTCTGTCTTTGTCTTTGAATTATTAGCTTAGTTGGACCGGTAGGTGACCCGTTTATGTTTCAGCAATCATGCTCTTAATTAACTGATAAAGATTGGAATAGTGGACTACCAGTATATGAAACATCGTCAAACAATAAGTAGGTAAAGTCCCGCTGGGCTAGGGTTTTTACAAGATCACCATTGCTTTGATTCCCTAAGCTAGATTATATTTAAACTAAAGGATGCTTTATGCGGATGCGTTAATTGTGACAAGATTAATCGTGTCTAGGTCTTAGGATGATGTCCCACTTAAGTCTTAAGAATGATATGCCGTTTCGAGATAATTAAGTAAATCATTACACTAAAACAAACAAACCGACATTGAAATAGATTTAATATGGCTAATACAGTTTTCTATCATTTGGCTTGTACCGCTTTTCTATCTTCTACTTTTCTTCTTTTGTGTTTATTGTGTATTGAATTGATATTTGTCACCACCAAACCTATGCCAGTCTCTCAGGCTGAAAAACCCCCCATATCATTAGACAACGTATATAGCATAGGTTTAACCAGTAAATAGACTAATTAGAACTAATTAAAATACTGATAGAATTTAGGATTAATGTTTCACTCTTAGTGTTTGACACCCTTCTTACCGCGAAACTCCATCTTGACCGGGTACACTGCTCGTTAAAGTGTTGTTTTAGGTTTGTCGGCTAAATATAAATTTAAAACTTGATAATCAAATAATTGACCCTACACAACAGCACATCATCTGGCTTTTGGGGTTTATGTTCTTGGTGTTTTTGAATATAAATCAAAATTAATTCGAAATTTAAAACAAAATGAAATGGAGAAGAAAAGAAGGGTATATTAGTCATTTTGCATGCCTTTGACCATGACTAACAGAATCAAATAAAGAGTGTTAATCTTTTACTTAGTAAAGGAAAACGAAAAGTGAGGATTTTTGCATTTAAAAAAAAAGAATCTTTCCTTATTAGGTATGATGCTTCAAAATTTTTATTATTTTTGAATATATGTTTAATTAAAAAGCTTAAATACTTTTAAATGTGGCATTATTTTGGAAACTTTAGTGGTTTAATTTTAAATAAATTGTATAGAGTTAAGTGTAAATTTATAAATTTACAAATTTACAAATTTTTTATGACTTTTAAAAAAACAAATAACCCCTTAAACTTTCATAACTTATAAAACAGAAAAAATAAAAATTATAAATATATTTAAAAAACATAATGTACAAGCCCCGTGCGTGCACGAGGATTAAAACTAGTTTATATAAACAAGGGAACGTTTTTTATGTTTTCGATTTACTTTTATGGGGTCTTATAGTTTGTCAAATTATTCAAATACCTTTCAAAATATAATGTATTATCAGGTAAAAGCTGAAAATATATGTGAATTTTTTATGTAGTTTTATGCGATTTTACATTAATAAGCTTCACCTCCAACTAATTTGTCAAAAACTTTATAAAAAAATATAAGCTCAAATTTCGACTTATAATTTAAACCCCATCACATTACGCCCAAAACACACCCTTTTTCTCTCTCTGCCTTCCTTTCACACTTATTAGTCACCGAAACCCTCCCCAGACAAACCATTTTTTTTATATTTAAAACTAAAACTTTTATTATTCATTAATTAAAAATGTTGTAAAAATAATTAATAACGTAAATATACGAAATTAAAAACGTAAACACTACATAAAGTAGAGAGTATATAATTTGACGATTTGTGTTGCGGGGAGTATTTTGTCAACACATTTTGTTAGTAAAAATGATAATGAGAGTGAAAGTATATAATTTGAAGTTATGTTTAAAAATATTGAAGTTTAAGGGTATTTATCGATAAATAAAATAGTAGTGGAGATATTTTTTTTATAAATGTATTCCTCACCTTCGTAAGCTAACATTTTACTTTGTGACGGATGACCGGTTGAGGATTTAATGGGCTCATGGGTGAGTGATATCCTCATCGGACAAATTGTGACACCTTCACTAAACCGATAAAGCAGCCTTATATCCGCATTTCTTTTGACTTTTCCTTAGCCATCGGTGGTATAGGGACTAGCGGACAAAACAATGATAATACGAACTTTTCCTTAGCCATATTTGGTAAGCCATTACGACTTCAAACTCCAAACGTTGCATACATGTCTCAAAACAATTATTGCTACCGATAAAGAATATTCAAGTTTGGCACATAAGCTCTGTTAACATATACCTTTTTGTTTTAGTGTTGATATATATGTCTACTTCATACAATTTTTGTCAAATGTCTTAGAAATTTTTTCTTTGTATCACTTTTCATTAATCAATTTTTTAAATTCATTAATCACATGTTTAAATCTGCTTGCAGGTCCAAGTTTTAGACATACATTTTATTTTTCTTATTTCTTTACCTTTGGTTAACCTAGTTTGTGACTTGTTTTGGCCATAACTATTTAACGTTGTTTACATCTAATAGAATCTGAAATTGAAATATCACATTTTAGTATGATAGCACAATTGAGTTTTACGACACCAGGAGCGGTTATCCTTTTCAGTAACTTTTTATGAAAAATCTGTAGAATGGTATTACTTTTATTGATTTCGTGTGGCATTACAAAGAGAACATATATATATAAGGAGCATATACAAGCTATTCTGGGTAAATAATGATTACCCACTAATCAAGCTAATCACTAGCCAATCAATCATATTAAATATGCAAATCATATGCCAATCAATCACTACAAATTATATGGCTAACACTTCCCCGCAGTCCGAGCGACGAAAACGCGAAAGCTTGGACTGGAGTAGTAAACACGAACAATAGTTGTTGAAGAAATCCGCCAACATGCGGAGACAAATCTTCAAACCTGAAATTCACAAACAGAAAAACCTTTTTTTTACAGACTCAAAAAAAACTAAGAAATAAAAATTATTCATGCAGACTCAAGGTATATCTATCTGTCGAAGATGGCAGACTCAACCTGTATCTATCTGCCGAAAACCAAAAGTCGTCTCGGGACTTAAACCTTAGATTCGACAAAAGTCGTCTAGGGACTTGATACCCTAGATTCGACAAAAGTCGTCTCGGGACTTATATCCTAGATTCGACAACAACAAAAGTCGTCTCGGGATTTGATACCCTAGATTCGACCAACAAACAAACACTTGTCATCTCAGGAATGATACCCTGGATTCGAAAAAAATAAAATAATAAATAAATAAATAAAAATAAAATAACGTGCCTCAATTAGCCATCACAATCGTCAAAGTATGTCCCCACTTTCTTCATTTCATTTAATTTCACCAAAAACCAAAAGCACCCCATTTTCTCTCTTTGTAAAACAAATAACCAGATCGTTATAAACCGACGATCGACCAACAAATAGTAAGATCTTGTCGAGTGGCTATCATTTGAACCAAAGATCGACATCAAACAAACAAGTAAGTCGACCGGTTATCAACACAAAGCCAACGATCAACAAATAAATGTGGCGGCTGGTTATCACAAAACCTCGGTGGGGAATGCGCGGCAGATGGTGGTCGTTGTGGTGGATCTGGTGAGGAGACGGTTGTCGGTTGGTTTTGATTGGATTTGATTGATTGGTGGAGGTGGATTTTCATTATTACTTGATATTTGAAGATAAAAAAAATGACAGAGGTTAAGGTTTAAAGGGAGCCCTCCGAACCTCCGGCGTGTAGCCGGCGGCCGGAGGCGGCGGCTGAAGAGTTTAGGGTTAGGTGTTTTGTTGGTTTTTGGAGAGGATCACAAGCTCTGATACCATGTAAGACAATGATAAAAACCCCGTTCGGTATAATATTATTGATTAACCAAATGTATAGAGTACAAGATATCAAACCCTAATGGACCCAACCCACAAGCCGGGCTTGGGCCATATTTATTCTTTAACAGTAAAACTATTTTTATTTCATTTGTTTTTGCTTCGTGTTTCCGCCTTAACTCTCGGAATATTTTTCACTAGTACCCGTTAGCCTCAAAGCTACCCACATATCTTAAAATTTTACCCAAAAACTTAACAACAAACTTCCTAACTCACCCATGATGAGTGGCAAAAAGGATCCACATTGATGCAACATGTGGCATCATTTCCTTCTCATACTTGCATGAAAATGCATGTCCCAACTAAATAAAAACCACCTAAATCTCACATTTGCTTCTCTTAGTTCATTTGATAAAATAAAACTCACCCTCTTTCTTGTTCTCTCCTTGTTGCCGTACCATAAGCCACCACCAACACCTTTCTCTTACAAAATTTTTTAGTTAAAGTTCTCACAAGTTTAAGGCTTCCATTATTGGTATAACCCTTAACCTTCAACCACTATCTAAACCTTGTATTAATGGAGTTTAGGGGCTGAGTTTTCTTAATATTTTGAAGAGTGTATGCATGCAATAGTGGAGTTGTTGTAGTGGTAATTGGTGATTGTTGTGTAGGGTTTGTTGGAATAGTTTTAGTTATTGTTAGAAGTTTCTTGTAAAATTTTATTCCTAAAAGTTATTGGGTTGATATTGAAATGGGTTAAGAGAGGAGATTGGAGCTGAGATATTGATTGAGTTTGAGTATTATATTGGTATTGTTGGGTCAAAAACTTGGTGAAATAAGGTGTGGAGGTGGT